>JBAMBR010000631.1:0-11256 GCA_037044475.1 Zaprionus obscuricornis
ATAAGAGAACGACACTTTTTAAAAAGTTTTATTGCAAGCTGATCAAGTTTGTTTTTATACTCGGTGCCCATTGGGTACCAAGAGTATATTGGGTTAGTGACAAGAGGAAATGTATGTAACACCCATAAGGAGGCGTGGCCGACCCCATAAAGTATATATATTCTGACTCAGGATCAACAGCCGAGTCGATTGGAGCATGTCCGTCTGTCCGTCTGTACGTCCGTATGAACACACAGATCTCGGAGACAATAAGAGCTGGAGACTTCATTTTTTTTTTGCAAAGTGTAGTTTGTAGTTTGCAAAGTTTGTAGTGTTTGCAGACAGATCAAGTTTATTTTGGATTTTTGCCACGACCCCCTCCGCATCCACAAATCGATACAAACGATTTTAAGCTAACCCAGCCAAGCTACATGACTGAATTTTAAAGTTAGAATATGTTTATCTGGACGTTGTGTAAAAATTTGGTACAGATGGGATAATGAACATGGAAGTTATACACATTTCATATAGCGTACGCTTGCCTACTGTTCTCACCACATACACGACGGCAACATTTACTCAGTGTTTCTCACAATTGTGAAGAGCGTGGTTCAGTGGTTAGAGGGTTGAACTCGCGTGCATGAGGTCCGCGGTTCGATTCTCGAAACGATTTTTTTTTTTTTAAATTTTTTTTTAAATTAACTTAAAATTGGCGAGTGCGCCGCACGATCTAAACAAATATATAATATAACTTAGGGCACCGAGTATTATATAGTCGAGCACACTCGACTATAACTTTCTTACTTGTTAATTTTTGCCACGCTCCCCACCGCCCAAAAAAAATCAATTATAAACAAGAAGGGAAGGCTACAGTCGTGTGTAAAATACCCAGCACCCTTGAATAAAATATAACTGTACTTACGCTATGTAAGTACAGCACCCTTGAATAAAATATAACTGTACTTACGCTATGTCACTTATACCGACCTGCTCTTGCGTTGTGTGTTTTTATACATATATAGCATTGCGTTGACAGCTAAAGATTTTTTGTTTCTTAATCAATGGATACCATTTTTCAGGACTGTTTTATATTGATGCTTCCAAATTACAAGTCTCTAGTGTTTGTAGAAGCTGAGATATGAGAAGCGTCAACATGTTTTTGGCGTATTGTGGGCGTATCCAAAGTTTGAAATAAACTCCATCATAGTACGCTATATAGGAACCTACATACCAAATTTGGTGTTTTTAGATAGTTTAGAAGTTCTTCGCGTTCAAACAGACAGACGGACAGACAGGCAGACGGACATGGACAAATCGACTCGGCTATTGATCCTGAGTCAGAATGTATATACTTTATGGGGTCTGCCACGCCTCTTTCTGCCCGTTACGCACATTTGCACAAACTTAATATACCCCTTTTTACCCATTTTCGATGGGTACAGGGTATAAAAAGTTCTTTAAAATGCTCTATATCTAAATTTAGGAAAACTTGGACTTAATGGATTTAGTTTAGAGTTAATCTATCCGACTGAAACTTCAGTATTTGAATTAAGTGACTACTTACATATCGCATATTAATTTGGTCATAATCTGCCGAAAATTGAGTTTTTTGAATGAAAAATGTTCTAAGACTCACCAGTATGACATCTTCGGCCCGTCAAAGATAATCTTGCTTTCTTTCTTTCTCTCTTTGTGTGCATTACCGCTTAGCTCGTGCACATTACTAGTTGAGTTCTACACACTACATTGTCGTACTATGGCTAAGGTAATGCTAAAACATGTGTATATCAGAGTACTGCAACGAGTATAATTAAGTATAAGCGAACACTCATGACAATCAAATCAATTCAAGCTATTAGACACAACGAGTTCAATACAACTTAAGTACTTCCAGCGCTAGCTGAGTTGATTTTACTTGAAGCTATTTTCGCTCGGCAATCACAATCAAGTATGCATAGGCTTCTTCGGTTTATATCAAACCGTTTGATGCGATTGTTGCTAACGATACATTGGTTTGCTTTGTTGCTAAGTCAGAATTCAAGGATATTTTTACTCGAGTATAATGTTTTGATTTTAATTTTAATCATCTGTTGTTTACTTGAGTGATTTTGTTATGATGCGTGTGATAGAAGTGTTTGATGTGTTCAATGCTCATCAAAAGTATGTGCTCTGTCATACATATGTATGTTACAAATTGTTTTAATTTATATAAATTCAATTACTCGTGATTGAAACTTGTTCGTCGACATTAAGTTGGAAACGAAAAGTTCAATACGTATACCCGAATCAAACGTTATAAATCAAATAGAGTACTGAGTCAGTACTCGAGTATGAGCAAAAATGTTATACTCGTTGCAGTTCTCTGGTGTATATGTATCAGAAGCTGATAGTTTTTTATCTTTTTTATGTCCTGTACTCATTAAAAATGGGTAAAAAATGGTATATTAACTTTGTGCAAAAGAAGGAGCTGTGGCAGACCCCACAAAGTATTCTTGCTCTGGAGCAATAGCGGAGTCAATTTGGTCATTTCCGTCTATCAGCCTGACCGTCTGTCTGTTTGAACGCAAAGAACTTCTAAGCCATAAGAGCTAGAGGCACAAAATTTGTATGTAGGCTTCTATATAGCGTATCGAATTATTTCAAACCTTGGATGCCATCCCCCGTTCGCCAACATTACTTAATGTAATTTTGAAGACTTCTAAGAAAAAAAAAAACGTTTTAAACAAATAATTTTGTTGTATATCATCGATCTGTAAACATTTCAAAAGCAATTAAGTCTCTAGCTCCTATAACTTTTGAGATCTAGATGTTTGCGCGGATGTACAGACGGATGGTAATGAGTAAGTATATATGTTTATACTTTATACAATTGGTGTCAAAGCTGTTTATGCCGAAGCTGTTCATAAATACATGAACAGAGGTTAGAATGAAAAGAATTGGCTGAATTAATGCAGAGATATGTAAATATATGACAGTTGAAGTCAGAAAAAGCTATAGTCGAGTATGCTCCCCCGGTGCCCAAAGAATTGAAAGTTGCATAACTTCCAGGATTATGATCCGATTTTGACTGAATTCGCACATAATTGTAAGTTCTAAGTGTTCCAAAATTGCTAAGTAGGTGATTAATTAAATATTTAGAAACCTCGTGGTACGCACTCGTCAATTTTACGTTAATTATATTATATAAATTTATACATTATATATTTATATTGCTCGTGCTTCGCACTCGCCAATTTTAAGTTAATTTTACTATATAAATTTATGCATTATATATTTAACATAAACTATATCAATTTATGCATTATATATTTATTTAGCTCGTGCTACGCACTCGCCAATTTTAAGTTAATATAAAGCACGAGCAAAATAAATATATAATATAACTTTGGCCACCGAGTATTATATAGTCGAGCACACTCGACTATAACTTTCTTTCTTGTTTTGTTATGGAATTGCAAGTCTTTTGTCTTATATTGGTTGAGTAAATGTCGATGTGAATAATGTGGCTGGGGTATTCTGGTACTGGAGTTCTTTTTAATTCCGGGTTAGGGGGATGTCTGTCATATTTAGATTCCTTACAAATTTTACACTGCTTTACTATGTTGCTTATTTTTTGTTTCATTCTGGGGAAGTAGAATTTTTCTTTTAATTGAATTCTATTTTCCTCGGCATTGCGGTGTGGTCCTCTTTTCCTGGTTTGTAGAATATTTCAGAATCATATTTTTCTAGGTAAGATTTCCATCTCTTTATTCTTGCATTTCCGTTCCAACTGCTCAAGAAGTGTGTTAAGGGTTGATGGTCGCTTTCCCATACAAGTAATTTTTGAGAGCTTTTAGTGACCAGATGATGGCCAAGATTTCTTTCTCGTTAACTGCATAGTTTTCTTCTGCTTTCGAGAGTGTTCTTGAAAAGAACGAAATTGGTTGGTGTTCTGTGATAGGACTACTCCTATTGCATAGTTAGATGCATCCGTTGTCAAATGAAATTCTTTAGCAAAAATCTGGATAGCGAAGGATTATTTCCTTTGAGATAAGACAACTTCGACATTTTTTAAAGGCATCCAATGCTTCATATTCAAGCGTAATTGATTTTTTGATTACATGTTTTTTGGACACGTGTCGGTCTTCCCCTCTTAAAAGAGACGTAAGGGGTTTTGCCAATTTAGCATAACTTTGTATAAATCTTCGGTAGTAGCCAGAGAGTCCAAGAAAAGACCTCAACTCTTTCAGTGTTTTAGGGCAGGGATAGTTAGCTAGCGCTGCGACTTTACTTGGATTTGTTTCGATGCCTTTATCAAAGATTACAAAACCCAAAAATTCGACTTTATTCTTCATGAACTTGCACTTGTTCAACTGACATTTCATGTTGGTATCTTGTAAAGTTCGAAAAATTAACTCCAAGCTTCTATAATGGGATTCATCATCTATATAAATGAAACATATTTTTCCAACATGTTCATGAAGTATGTCCTCGAAAGCTTGCTGAAATATAGGGGGCGCGTTTTTGAGACCAAAGAGGAGTCGTGTAAACTCAAACTTTCCGTTATTTACGGAGAATGCGGTCTTCTCTATATTTATATTTGAGGTCTAGAACGGAAAATACTTTATTATTGCCTAGCTGGGCAAGTACTTCGCCCATCTTAGGAATAGGGTATTTGTCTGCGATGGTTACTCCGTTTAATTTATGATAGTCTATTACGACTCTATATTTTTGTTTCCCTGAAGCGTCAGCTTTTTTGAGTACGATCCATACAGGATATTTGTATGGGGACCGAGACGATCGAATTATTCCATCTTCTAAAAGCTCTTTTATCTGTTTATTCACTTCATCTTTCAGTGTCATCGAATACTGATAGAACTTGTTCCAAAAGTAAGGTGTAAGGTTCAAATTTCACGGGCAACATATTTTCGATTATCGATTTTTTTGTTTGTTTTGTATTGTTGGTAGACTTTTCCCTAACATCTGTACCAAGTTTCAATTGAATCCCCTTTTTTGTTTGGTTGTGAGAGGCGTAAAGGTTACAAGTTGTTTTGCGTGCCCAGCGATTTTTTGTTTTTTTCGGTCTTGTCTCACCTGTTACACCTTACTTTTTGAACACACCTCGTACACAGGGGTCTCCGATGATGTTCTTATTGTTGCTTGTACCTTGGTAATGTAGGCCAGTTTCTGGTTTGGGTTGGCGAAGAGGTTTGGAAATTTTTTTAAGAGTTGGTTTAAATTTATTTTCTATGTTTCTGACAGGTGGAATGTTTTTGGACTATTTTATTTACTGCTTAAAAAATTTGTTCTTTTGGAGGGATTTTTCTATTGCTCCTTACTATCATTAGGTTTTTACTAGGATTTATTTCTGCTCTTAATTCTTTTAGGATATCGTTATCTAAAATAGCAACAAAAGTTTCTAGTTCTTTTAATAAGAAAAATTTCACTTCAACATCTGTTATGTTGAACATGTTGGCAATTTTGTGGTGTGTTTCCTCCTATCAAGACGGCATAAAAAGGTTTTTTATTTGAAATAGGGGTTTCTAAAAATTTAGGTTTGATGTATTTTCTGTTGGATCCAGTGTCAATGAGAATTTTAATTATTTGACCGTTCACTAATCTACACGTAAAGTATGGGAGAGAGTAGTCATAAAATTCGCAAGTGTTGTCATCATAGTTGTTGTCGTAGTTGTCATAGTTGTTCTACGTTTTCTTCTATGGTGGTTGTTGTCTGAAAGGGATTGGTATGGGCTTGCTACTAGTGTTTCTGAAATGTGACCTTTGTCCTCTAAAAGTGAGATGTTTTGACCTGAAGGTTTAATTTTCAATTTTTAAGCATAAATGCAGTGCAGTGGGTAAGTCTGCTGGTTCCTTCATGACTAATAGTCGAGGCAAGTCACCTTGTAGCCCTCGAATGAAAGTGTCTAGCGCCCTGTCTCTGTATAATTTTGTCAACATTGCTTCCCCGTTTCTGTCAATGTCCATGCTACTTGTTTTATTCAAGATTAGGGACAAGTGTCTGTAGACATATTTGTGGAAATCTTCCACTGATTGATTCACTAATATAGTCATTTCATATTCTAGTGTGGCTATGTGTCGTTTATGCAATGAAAGACATCTGCACATAGCATCCCAGTTAAGCGGTACCTTATATGCTTCTAATGCTTGATCTGCACCTTTCGGTGTCTTTTATATATATTTTATATATAATTTTTTTCTTTTCGCAATTATATTATAAGTTTATAACGATTGGATGGTTTTTACCTTCTACTTTGGAGGGTCCCTTGAGAATCACAAACTTGGAATAAGTTATATCACCGTTATGATCTTTTTGTTTGATTTGTCGTTTTACACAGATATATGTACTCTTTTACTGTTTTTATTTACTATATTCTATATGAACTACTTTGACTACTTTTAGGCATATTTATGTATTCTTTTACTGTTTTTTTATTTATTTTTTTATTTACTATATTTCATATGGACTACTTTTAGTCTCTTATGCTTCTTTTTAGTTTTCTACTTTATAATAGTTTTTAATAATTTTCTTATTTCCTACATTAACAATGATGTGGCCACCTTTCCTGATGCGACGGGGTTGTTCCCTTTTGCATCTGCTACTAGTGCTCCTTGATCCATACTTCCTGGAGAGTATTCTGTGAACAGTCCACCGATGCAGTTTTCATAATCTTACCCTTTCCACTAGTTAATTTATTGGCTTTAGTGTGGGCTTATATTGGCTAACATAATTGCCGAGATTGATCGAACTGTTCCTTCAACTGACTAATTTAATGGTCGTGAAGGTTTTGCAAATTTAATTGCCGTTGTTGCACTGGTCAAATTAATGACCTTTGTCTTGGTTACACTGTTCAAATTAATGACCTTTGTCTTGGTTGCACCGGTCAAATTAATGTCCTTTGGCTTGGTATTATTTCCCAGTGATATTTTAATGATTTGGGTTAATAACTTCATGTGAATCCCGCACTTAGTATACGTTTTGCACTTTTGATTCGTTTTCATGCACCTAGAAACCGTTTTGCTCTATCGATACGCGATTTGACCGAAATATTCTTTGGCGCACTTAGAAATTGTTTTACTATCGATACGCGAACTTTCCGGTCTCTGCTCGGACGCCAGTTAATTATTTGTTTTAAAAAAATGTTTGATTAAGGTTCCGACTGGAACCATTCTTTATTGAAATTATACGGTACATATGTACATACGATTGACGCGAGCCACGACCACCAGTGCCAATATGCTGTCGCCTATCACGAAAGATGAAAAAAAAGACAATACAAAAATTCGCACACTAGTAAAAAGCGAAGGTTGCAAAATGTTGCGTTTGAAATTTAAAACATAGTTGGAAAACATAGTATGTGACGCCCATTAAGAAACTAGTTTCTCAGTTTTTAATCTACCTCAATGAAACCTCGCAAAGCAAAGTGTTGGACTTATAGATATTTTATGTGCTTGCAACAGAACATTGATGTTGGTTGGCTTGTTGTAAGAGCTTAGAAAGCACAAATCTGCATGTTCGTCTGTTCGAAAACAATGCGTCTATTTCAACTAAAACTAATGTGTCAGTTTTAAAGCTATCTTAAATTTGGTATACTGTATATAAATCGGAACTGGCCGGATGGGACCACTGTATCATAAAGCTGCCATAGGAACGAGTGGTCCAAAATTAAGTTTTTGTATGAAAAACTATTTCGTATATATTTTTATTAAGCTATCATTTCATAACTTTTGATATAGTTAAGTTTAGTGACGATTAATACTCACAATTATTAGGACCAAATTGGACTACTATATTATGGTATACTACTATCATATTGGCATAAACACTTCTTATTTGCCTAAGATGTATTTAATTTAATATCAATCGCTAAAAATTGAGTGAATATAAAAAAAACGTTAGCTATCCGATTGAAAATGAAGTTTTTATATTATCATAACTGTCATATAACAACCGTAGAAACTATGTCAACAGTGACTTTTTCTACGAAAAAGTTTTCGTTTAAGTCTGAATGGTATAAAACCTATAACACCACACAAAAGATAAATAACTTTACTATAACTAACTTTACTGTCATCTTTTTTGGGCATAACTTTTTATTAATTTATTTATATAAATTTTCAGGTCTTGTCACACGAAATCGACCATCATCGAAAATGACTAAATATGTGGAATGTTGGGGTGCGGATCGACCCTTTGCCAATATAGCCGAATCTAAGCTGGTTAGGAACATTGGCCTAGCGGTATGTGAATGTGATAGTGAGTGGCGGGACTGTCTGGGATCAAAAGGCAACAGCGGTATACAAAATTAAAACAAATAGTGAAAGCTATAGTTGCTTGCACCCGACAGTAAATTACCGTTTACTCTGAATAAAATATAAATTTATCAAATAAAAAGGCTACTTATGTGTCACAATGAAAAATTCTGATAAAACGCAGTCGCCTTACTCACTCATGCGTGCATGTGTATATGCATGTACTTATATTATGATTGTACATAAATGCGCTGTTAGATCTGGCTAGCGCCCTCTAATGACAAACTGGGCTTACCGTGAATATTAACTGTTTAAAAACTTTTCGTTTGTTAATCAATCGATACAATTTATTCAGAACTTCGAAATTAGTCTTTTTCGAAGCTGAGTTATTAGAAGTTCCATAGGTTTTGGATGTATTGTATTGTATATTCAAGGTTTGAAATAAACCCTATCTTCGTATGCTATACAGGAGCCTAATTTGGTGCCTCTAGCTTTTATGGTTCTTTGCGTTCAAATAGATAGAAGAGCGTGGCCAAATCGTCTCGGCTACCGCTGCTGAGTAAAAATAAATATACTCTGTGAGATCTGCTATGGCTCATTCTTCCAGTTACGCACATTTGCACAAGTTAATATACCCTTTTTTTACCCATTCTTAACATTCTTAACAGGGTATAATAAAATTTCAATTGTTCGAAGCTTAGGCGCTATACGGGTATAAACAAGTAATAATTGAAAAGCGTACTGGCCCAAAAAAAAAAATGTCAAATCACAGCCCGTAGTTGCTCGGGTTCGGACGATAACAGTTGGTGTTGTTCCTGCCATCCTTAATCAGAATAACAATTTGAGTAATTCTTATTACATACTTTATTACTTTTCGTCGCATCGTTTTACAGAGCATTGCCATGATTGAATCTAATTTGTTACCACCAGAGCGTAAATGTTTCAATTTTAACTTCTTGGGCCCACCGACCGAGTTGAAGCCGTTGACCATGTGGTATAGAAATTCATCTCGCGAAGCAATGTATAGGGAACAGCCGGATACGCATTTCCGTTACGATCTGATATGCGCTTTTGTACTTTTTCTATCGCTGGCTATAATCCAGTTAATTGTAATTGAATTGTATGTGAGATATAATATATTTATTAAATTCGAAAAGCTCACAAGCGTTTGCCTTTCATGTACAGGAATCTGGTATTGCTGGGCTCCATTTTTGCCAGCTTCATATCGTTGGCTTTGTTTCTCTATTTGAGCAACATGTCCGTACCGGATGTTCATGCATCGGCAACAGAACGCAATGGTCCAGGCCAGGTGGTTGCCAGTAGTCGATATTTACGTCTGGTTATGTTCATTATAGTCAATGTACTCATTTCATCCTGTGCTGTTTTCAGTGTGGTAAGTTATATGAAAATTATCATAATTTAAATCTTTTAATTTTTGACTTTCACCTTTTTGACAGATTGATTTGCCTGTATTTGACGAAAATAATAGCACAATTAATGAAACACTCTCAAGCAATATTTATGTCAATGGAACGTTTATGGAGCCCCCAGACTTAATAAATATTAGGCGTGGCATATCAAAAGCTCCAATTTTCCTATGTTGTTGCTCTATCAGCTTGGCAGCTGTTTCAGCTTTTTTGCGTTCTGGGTTCATACTTAAGCTTTTCACGATGTTAGTGGCACTAATTTGCCAAATTATTGTGCTTGGATATAGTAATCTTTATATGCAATATAATCAACCGAACTATTCTATAGGGTTAGCCAGAGATTTCTTTTATTTTATTTTCATAGACTGATTTATTTCTTCTTATTGTCCTTTAGCAGTTTAGGGCTGGAGGTAAAAGGTTTTCTGCTTCTGTTACTTATCATTGCCGTTTTGCATACACTAGATCGTCAAGGCGAATATGTGGCGCGGACTGACTTCTTGTGGAAGGCTAAATTAAAAGTTGAACAGGAAGAGGTCGAAACTATGCGTGGTATCAATAAGGTAAAAAGTAAATGAGATATATACATATGTTTATAATTCTTTAATATCACAGTATGTAATTACTCTGCAACTCGTAGATCTTGTTGGAAAACATTTTGCCCGCTCATGTGGCAACACATTTTCTTCATTTAGAACGTTCCACAGAACTATATCACGAGAGTTATTCCTGTGTCGCCGTTATGTTTGCTTCAATACCTAATTATAAGGAATTCTATGATGAAACAGATGTCAATAAGCAAGGTCTGGAATGCTTGCGTCTCTTAAATGAAATCATTTGCGATTTTGATAAGGTTGGTGGGATTATTTCTGACCACTTATTATTTTATTTAAATTTATATTTCGTACTTACTATACAGTTACTTTTAAAGCCAAAATTCAGTGGCATCGAAAAGATAAAAACTATTGCGAGTACCTATATGTGTGCATCAGGCTTAAGACCAGGCAAGGAGGATGGAGCTACGGTAAGTAGTACTCTTAATATGTCCAGCGTATCTAATTAATATTTTTTAAATGCTTAACTAATCCTGCTAATACAACACGCAATATCTTAACATGCTTAATCTAGGAGCGTAGCTGTGCAGTAAGTTAAATACGAGCCCCATCAAGTGTAAAAGTATTTAATATAATCAAAATAGTTCATAATTCTAACATTAATTTGCGATTTAGCATATAGTATATAAGTTAAGCCACCAATTAAATACATACAATAAATATATATATATATATATATATATATATATATATATATATATATATATATATATATATATATATATATATATATATATATATATATATATATATATCTCTCTCTCTCTCTCTCTCTCTCTCTCTCTCTCTCTCTCTCTCTCTCTCTCTCTCTCTCTCTCTCTCTCTCTCTCTCTCTCTCTCTCTCTCTCTCTCTCTCTCTCTCTCTCTCTCTCTCTCTCTCTCTCTATATATATATATATATATATATATATATATATATATATATATATATATATATATATATATATATATATATATATATATATATATATATATATATATATATATAT
>JBAMBR010000633.1:0-15725 GCA_037044475.1 Zaprionus obscuricornis
AAAAAAAAAAAATCCCCCAAAAACCAAGTCTTATGCTCTTTGAAATTCTTAGATCTTAAATCTTATAAAGAAAACGCTTTCAATACTTACTACATACTACATACTACTATACTTACTTATAGCGAAATGTTTAACTAGATTCTATAACAAATCAAGAATATATCTTTATTGCGTTTTTCAAAATACATATATATATATATTGAATATATTGAAGTTCACTTGAATTGTTTACGACAAATACGAAAAAGATACAGAAACAAAAGTAAAATATAAAGTTGAAAAGAAAAAAACAAAAACCAAAAACAAAACAATATGAAAAAAATAAAAAAAAAACACATACACATACACACTTAAAAGAAATATGATGAACAAGCAAAGAACAAGCAGAAGTTGAAAAAAATATAATTTAATCAAGATTTTTAACGTAATTCATAAATGTTCAAAATGTTAAATGGTTCAGATGAATTTTCGTTTCGACGTTTAATATTTATTCTAGTTACGACAATGTATATGTATACATATGTATATCGCAAAAGATTATTGAATATTATTAACATAACATATATACATATATATATATATATATATATATATATATACAAATTATAATTATACCTATATATATATATAGATACACATATACATCTCAAAAGCAAAATATAAATATATATATATATATATATATATATATGTATATGTGTAACTAAATAGGGAAATGAATTTAACAAACATCAGAACAAGAGAAAATAAATAAATAAATAAATAATGTTGAAATGAATACCATTCGAGTCATTATTAGATGTGAAAGCAGTTCTATACACAACAACAAAAACAAAAAACAAAAACCAAAAAAAAAACAAAAAAAAAAAATTTAAGAAAAACAAAAACCGTTAATAGTTGAATAATTATATTGTTACTTTGAACATTTAATTAAAAAGAAAAAAAAAAAACAAAAAAAAAAAAACAAATGAAAATAATAAAAACATGATATATATGTATAAATATATACACACAAATACAACAAATGGGTTTCTTTTTATTTCTGGGTTACCTTTCGGGTTATCCTATCTATCCTGCATTAATCTATATATATATATATATATATATATATATATATATATTTCTTCAATACACTGTGATTCGTTTCTCTCTCTCTATCTCTCTCTCTCTCTATGTTTCTCAACGTTTAGTGAAACTTGATTTGGCATGACTGTTAGTCTAAATGTTTTTCCCACATTTAATATAAATCCATTTGTCTGTGTGGCTGTGTCTCTCTCTCTCTCTCTCTCTTTCTTTCTCTCTATCTCTCTTTCTCTATGTGTAACTCTATCTCTCTCCCACATATTTCCACTTCCTTATTGTCTATCTATCTCTAAACATCTCTAAACTCTGTACTCTATATACATATGTGTCTATAAGTTCAGGTGCTGCTGTCTATCTTTACTACTACTACTACTACTACTACTACTGCTACTTCTATGTCTACTACTATGTCTACTACTCTATCTACTACTCTTAAACATTGTGTAATGGAATGTGCTGCGTTTTCTACTACTAAGTATTAAGCACAAATCAAACGCATCCGTATCTGTATATGCATCTGCATCTGCATCTGCATCTGAGATCGAAATGAATACAAAAAAAAAATAATAATAATAAAAAATACAAAACAAACACAAATTTTAAAGGTGAGTTATATGTAGAGTTTCTTGAAGTCCTCCTGTTTCATATAGACGATGAAGACGAGTAATATGCCTTGAACTTGTCTCGGCGCAACTGAAACTTTCTGTAAGTACTCAGGTGTTTTTTTTCATTTTTTCAATTTTCTTTTCTATTTTCCCGTTGTGTTTGGTAAATAATAACTTTGGCATAAGGTAGGTAGAGGCAGACACAATCTGCCCGTCTATGTTGTGTTCATACTCTTCATCCATACCACGAAATACACCACAATAAACCAGACGGCAAAGTTGTGACAAAATAAAAAAAAAGCCACAGAAAATTACACAAGAAATATGTAAAAAGAAAATATCCTTAGGGAAAATGTATTCAGCAAACAAAAAACAAAAAACACATAGAAAACAAAAGCAATCAATAAAAACTCGTAAACAAATTTAACTCTTTCATTTTTCTTTCTATGTCACTTTTACGTAGGCAATTTTCCACAAACCAAAAAAAAATAAATAAATAAAATAAAAAAAAAATAACGAAAAAGTTGTTAAAAGTTAGAAAACTGATTTTGTTCTTGTTTTATATTTTCAGCGAAATTGAAAAAACGACTCAGTGATGCTTTTAAAAATTGCCCATTGAGAAACTTATTTTGAGCCAATAAGCAAAATCAAAAAAAAACCAAAAACAAAAAGATATCCCAGCAATGAATATAAAAGGAGATCCTACATTGATAGTTTCGGTTTCAATATATTTATATATATACATATACATATATATATAATATATACAACATACATAAAATATTTACCTATTTTTAAGAGGGGAAAAAAAACCTAAACTTTCGTGCGCTTTTCAAAAATTTCAACGTGCATTATCTGCCCAGCTCTGGCTTTTAGCAGACTTTCTATATATATGGTATATGGTGACTATAACTTTTGTCTGAATTAGGTTTACATGCATTAAAAACAAAAAAAAAAATAAATAAAATATATATATAAAAATTAAAAAATTTTAAATTTTAAAATTGAAAAAAAGAAAAACATTAAAAAAAAATGTTAGTACAACCCTACGATGTGCCCTTTAAACGCATTAGCTGCTGCACTAGAATTTTTATTAGATCCTCTCCTCGAGAAGGAAATAAGTTATCAAATTATAATCCCCAAAAAAAATTCGATTTCAATTCGATTGAACCGCATTATTGTTATATAACATAAAATATATATATTATCTTTTTTTAACCCAAACAAAAAAAAAAATTATAATAAAAAAAAATAAAAAAAAAACTTTGTTTAATTATTAAGTATAACAACAACGACAACGGCGAAAGTATAGTATATCTATATATACATGTATATACATATATGATATATTATATTATCTAGATAGAGAACGAACTAACCATCGCATTGGAGACATGACATGTTACTACTACATACATACAAAATTGAAAAAATTGATTAATAAACAACGACATTAGTTTAATGCAATTAGATAATAGATGATTTTACTCACCGCAAAACAAAATCGACGTCTTTCATATGTACATATGTGCCAAGTGCGCTTTTCTAACGATATTTCGCATATATATTGTAGACGATTTTAACTGTTTTCGTTACTTGCCAACCAAGAAAATAATTCGTAAGATTTTCAAAGTACCTGAAATTCCAATGAGAACCCTAGTGGAAATCATAAAAATAAAAGATAAATAAATAAACGAATAAAAAAAAAATAAGGAATTAGTTTAAGCTTCTTCAAAAGTTTGCAGACATACACAAACACACACTCACACACATTTTAAACAGTTTTAAAAGATAAAAATAAAAATGAAAGAAAAAAAAAGAATTACGTACTTAATATACATAAATATATAAAATATATAAAATAAAATCTGCTCAACATTATTCCAATCTATGTACTTTGATCATCTTTAATATCTTTAGGAATATCTTGTTAAACTTGACTTGAATTTAAATGTTTTTGTTTTTTATTTTTAAACTTTTCTTAAGAAATGTGTTTTAAAATATTTGTTATGTACTTATACTGTAATTATCAGATTCTTAAACTTTGAAAATTTAAAAGAAAGAATCCAAAATCTTCGGCTAAACCGAAAGAAATATCCTTTTCAAAATCTGGGGTATATTTAACATTAAAAAAATAATAAAAAAAAAAATAAAATAAAATAAAAAAAAACAAAACAGAAAATTAAAATTGCGCCGAGCTTATATATAATATATTTCTTGGATTTCCTAATTTTAATTTCAATGGATTTTCCCACTTTTCGCCAATGTTTTTGAGGGGGATACTACAAGAATAAAAAAAATAATAAAAATAAAAATAAAATGGAAAAAAGAATTTTTACATCAATCATTCAAATAACAACAATCATATCTAAACCTTAAAGATTTCGTGTCTTAATTTAAAATTTTACAAAAGGACAAAAATAAAAAAAAAATCACATAAAATGAAAAAAAAAAAAACAAAATTCAAAAATGCAAACGTAGTTTTATCGAAAGCAGCAAAAATAATTTTAGTGTCTAAGTATATATATCGTATATAATTTACATACCAAAATGACCGACTGAAATTATTGTTAAAAAGTTTTATGAACTATACTTGCATATATATACATATATATATATATAGATATATATATATCTATATATATATATTGATATGATCAAGTAAATGAACGAATGAATAAATGGATGATAAATGCATATAAAGAAAATAATGAAAAAATAAAAATATATATACAAGAAGAAATTCAAAATCATGATTTAAATGAAATATATATTAAAGTTTCTATACCTTAATCAATCATAAATTTGCGATTCAATATATATATATATATACATACAATATACATACATATATACATACTTATATATAAATACATAAATATATATATATCTATGTATATATTACGATAGTTTAAACGAAATCTTATTTTTAACGGTGTTCCGCATACTCCCCAAAAAAGATGATGATGATGATGATGATGATAAGCAGAAGGTGACAGATGAAACCGAAGAAAAAATAAAAAGAATTAATTATAGGACGCCATTTACAATTAAATGAAACGAATAAATGAATAAATTAAATCAAACAATAGTTTTGACAAAAAAATAAATAAAGTGTTATTTACTTTTATATAATATCAAAATGTGTACGACAGTTTAATCCTGATCGAAGCCAATCTACGGAGAAGCAAAACCCAAGACTAGTTCCAAAAAAAAAAAAATAAGCAACAAAAAAAAAATGAAATAATTTCTAAAGAATAAAAAAATGCAAAAAATTATACGAAAAAATTCAGCGATATTTGATGAGTAAAAATAAAAAAATGAAAAAAAAAAAAAAACAAAGTTAATAATATTAACAGCGTAAAAAAAAAAGAAAATAATAATAATTGCTATTCTAGAAATTATTATATTAAAAAAAAAAAAGAAATCTAAAAAAAAATATATATAAAAAATAAAAAATGAAAATCAAACTCACATATATTCAGGCATTTCAATGATGATAAAATGATTTAGCATCTATAAAAAAAACAAAAGAAACTCTCGTTCTATGCAATGAATACTTATGGCGCATACATACACATGTTTGTATGTATGTATGTGCATTCCGTTGTATTGGATTATATTGTATGGTATTGTATTGTATTGCATTTTAATATGTTGTATTGTATTTACTGTTGGATTGTATTTTAATATATAGAAAGAGTTAATTTCCAATAAAGAGTTTTTAAATGCAATTTAAATATTGAATATTTCATTTTATTAATTTTAATGGATTTACAGTGTAAGGAATATAAAAAAAGTAGAACAAGAGATTTTTACTCACAGTTCTAACTGCTGGGGAAATCTTCTAATGGCCGTAAGTAATGTTTTGCTGCTTGAATTGATTTGAAAGCCTCAAAGGAAATTTAATGCGTTGCCATTGTTGTCGTTGTCATCAACTCACAAAGCATTTGCCTATAGATTTTATTATTGCTTTTCAGTTTAAATTTTATTTTCTTGTAACATTTTCAAATTGAAATTGAAGAATATAATAAAGTCGTCGAATAGTTGCTATCATTGAGTATATTTATATATTATTCAATTAATTAAAACTTTTATTTTGCGCATTTCAATTTATTTTTACGAAGACTTTGTCTGTCTTTGACGTGCAACAAGTATATGGCCAAAAGCTCTAACATACTGCTAATGACTATGAATATATTTTTAGATCTATATATTTTTAGATATATATTTATTTTTCGCATTTTATTTTTTGCTTATATTCGCATTTAGTATTCAGTATTTAGTTGTATTTACGGTATTTGGTAAAACTCTTCGATGGCATTTAATGCCGCTGTCATTATGCGAGGCCGCATTGTTTGGAGATCACATTCCAAAGTGTTTGGAATTTAAGGACTTGCTTGCTTGCTTCCTTGCTTGCTTGTGCCTTGCCTTATGTGAATGGCACCAATGATGCTGTTGATGCTTTTTTTCCTCTCTTTCCCTCTACCTCGTCGTTTCGCTTCGTCATTTTCATCCACTTTTGCTGGCGACTGCAGTGCCAACAATTTTCTAAGGTGGCTCAAAGATAAGAATTTGTTTCGATGGTGGAACAATCTTGTCGTAAAGGGCAAGTTAAATGATGCTACCATGTTCGATAGGGCAAAATGGGGTCTGTGATCTGGGTGGAGGGGGGTGTGTGGTAGGTTAGAAGAAATAGATGAACGCACACGTAGTACAAATCAATACGGGAAAAGTGCGCATCTTCCTGGCATATTTCGTTTAATTAAAAAAGTTTTGCTTCGTTTTTCTGAACAATTGATTCCGAAATTGACATCGTTGACATTTTAATGCGTTTATTTCCGCTTGTCACTTAACGTGCGTTTTATTTACTTGCCATTAACATACATATTGACAATATTGTCCTTGTGGTACCCTTGATACCCTACATATCCCCCAATGGCATCCTTTGACACCCCTTGACACCCCTTGAGTCTCTTTAGTCCTTTTTGTTACTGCAGCAAAAACGGTTAACGAGTTGACCTTAAATGCAAAAGCATTTGTCACCAATCGAACTAAATACACCACAAAGATCCGTTGGCTTTTGCTTATAAATAATGCATCAACGGATTTTAATTATACAAACGCAACAGTTGGCATGGGCGTAGCTCAAGAGCAAAGCATTGTAACAAGGGATAAGGAATTTTTTGGCATTTTAAATAATTTAGAAATGTGGAAGAAATAAAAGTAATTTTCAATTTCTCTTGTTATTTATTTTAGTAAATACTCTAAAAACTTAAATGTAATTATAAACATTGTATTTTCAGGTCTTATGTACTTAAAACCCTTTTTTCGGACATCATCATTTCATATAACTAAAGAAGAAAAACAGTTCTAATGTCAATAAAAAAGGGAAAAATTTAATTTGATTTTTTTCTTTTTTTTGTAAATGGAAATTGTGTGTAAGAGTAGAAAGTAAACATACTTCAACCCTATGCAATATATATATACATATATATAAATTCTAAATCTGTTAAAAAGTAAATATAATAGTAAGGGTGAAAAAAAGAAGAACTTCACGCTGACTACGCTCATGGTAGGTAGCAGGCAATAAATGGTCCACACAGAGTAACACTTTGCCTGCAGCCAAGTGTAAAGATTCGTGTTTATTAGCCAAAAACAAAAAGCCAACGATGTGTGCGTATACATACATATATACGCACAGTATATGTGAAAATGTTTATGTGTGCTTGTCTCTGAGCAAAGTTCCACTTTAATGTAATAGGAATTATCTGAGCAAGCTGGGGAAACCCTAATGAAATGCATTGTCAAATGAAATGGTAAAATTGACGACGTTCACTCTTTCCTGAAGTGCCCAACCGCATTAAATCAGCAAACTAACCGCCACTAAATAAACACAACCCATACTTATATATATATATATATACATATACAATCACACACACACAAGAACAAGCACAGTAGACTTCCAAGTATTGTACAGAGAAGATGCCAGAGCTGTTGCCTGCCAGGATCTAAAGTTAAAAGCACTTGTAACAAATTGAAATCATTCATCTTACTTTTCGCATTCATTTGCACTCACATGAACACTCACATGCTCTTACTTACACAAACACACACACATGTATATATACCTATGTATATGTATATGTAGAAAGTTGGGTATTGCCCAGCATGAAACTAATGTGGGCATTTCTAATTCGCCTGGTCAGCCAATAGCATTAAGTAGAGTTGGTGATTTGCTTTTTGTGTGTGTGTGGCAGGGAGGGAGTGGCGGGACTTTTCTTTGCACAGGTAATACCCAGCTCAATGCAACAGTGTTACGAACGGTAGATATTTATGTATGTGAGAGTTACAACAAATACAAGCTTAATGATTATTAAAGTATTGGCAAAGCAGACAAACCGATGAATCAGACTGTCAGCTATATTAATACTATGTAGGAATTTCCACACGCAAAACCAAAAGCAAAAGTAAAACCAAAAAAAAAAAACAAAAAAAAAGCTTTTAGTGCGGCTTAAACGAAGTTAATGAAATTTCGGATTGGAATTATAGATAAGACTATAAACTTTATGAGATTTTACGTAAGAGACATAAGTTCTCATGTACAGTAAATACTCGTAAATTGCAAATAAACAAAAATAAATATAAAATAAATAAATACAATAATAAATGTTTTTGCATTCCCATTATTTGCAGTTAACAAAATTTAATTTCCCAAAATTTCAATTCTTGTTATCGCTATATAAAATAATATATGCACATGAAATTCGCTCATTATTGCATTTATATATTTTTGTTTATTTTTACATGCAAATTGTTGATTGTCAAAAATATAAAATAATTGTTTGCATAAATTTCAATTGCAAAGCGCAAATAATAATATTATAAAAAAAAATACAAAATATAACATCTGCTGGCAAACAAACTAAAAATAAAATAAATGTATTTAAACATTTCCTGAACATCATTATATTAATTTACAAGCATCAAGAGGCAAATTTTTTTTTTTATTTATATTTAACATAATGTTTACTTGTTTTATATTAAGCGATTAAGTTACTTTAAACCTTGCTGGTAATCAACATTGAACTATTTTTCAATATTCATATAACATACATATATACATACATACAATATACATACTTATACATGCATAAGTAGGTATATATATATGTAATTTATGCCATAATCACACACAACACAAACATAGAACAACAACAACAACACTTATAGAAAACTCGCTTGTTAATACACAAGTGATGCTTCAGTCTAACTAAATGTCCACTTTTGATGAAGTACGCAAACACAAATACAAACACAAACATATATATATATACATACACACTGTGGCAAAAACATGCATACATATCAAACATTTAATTAATATACTTATACATTGATGCAGAGTACAACGCACATTTTATATATATGTTTGTATGTAATAATACAAACTTGAATTGAAAATAAATACTCATTGTATATGTATGTGTTTCTCCGTACATATATACATAGAATATAATAAAAAAAAAACGAAAGAAAAGAAAAAAAAAAAGATGTGAAGTTCAGTTTTCGCTCAATCGACTTGTCGACTGCAGCTGCGGCAAAAGCACTTTTCGAGTGTTTGGCTATTAAAACGGACCAAGACCTGTCACATTCAAGTAGAAGAGAAATCATTGCTCTATTCAACCAGAAATTGCATTGATGAGGCGAAGGCAAAGACGAAGGCAAACGCAAAGGCAAAAGTAAAAAGACAAATACACACAAAGAAGTACAAGATTCTCATACTCATTTCGCATTGCGTCCTGTATTTAAGTCATCTTTCTCCCTCCCTCACTCACTCACTAACTCCCTTACTCTCCCTCTCTCACTCTCTCTAAGCAAGTTCTTGTTTACAATACACTTTACATGCATAGCTATTACAGAGCGTAAGTAAGCAGAGAAAGAGAGAGAGAGAGAGCGCAGCGAGAGTGATCTTTCATCGCGATAAGCTCAAGCCATGAACTGTTTAGACGCTGATATTTTCAAGCCGTTCTCAGTGTTATTTCATCTGTCGGCGAGTGCAGCACGCGAGCACTTTGCGCGCATATCATTTTCTACAGTTCACACGAAGACGAAGCAACCGAAGAAGAGTCGCGTTGTATTTTTGTTGTTGTTGGTTTTTACATTTATTTAAATTGTTAAGACCAACATGAAACTCCTGTTGCCTTTGATATTGCTGCATAGCATTTTTCAGTGTTACTACTCACAGGGTAAGTTCGCTGCAAATAAAATCAGAGATCTACACATTAAATTGAGTCAGAGCTTCGCGTTAAAGCCCAAAAAAAAAAAAAAACACCACAGAACGCAACTGGTTATCAGCTCTGAACCTGACCCGATGGAATCTTTATTACGAGTATATATATATATGTTTTTTTTTTGTTTTTTGGTTTTTTTTTTTGTATTATTATTATTATTATTATTATTTTGTTTTAAACATACCCGTGGGGCTTTTTTTGTAGTTGTATTAGTTACATATACTATGACGTAGGTTTTTTTATTATTGAATACGATTACCTTTTTTTTATTATTTAATTTTTTTTAGAAATCTTTGGCTACTGTACAACGCCATCGGATCAGACCGGAACCTGTATATATCTGAATTCATGCAATTATTTGTATGAGCTTGTCCAGCGTCGTCAGGTAACCCCTGCCGATCGCGTTTTCCTTCAAAACAGTCAGTGTGGATATCGCAATGGACAGGTGCTTGTAAGTATTGAAGAAAGCTAAGCTTATCTATAGAGAGAGATAGATAGATACAAGAGAGAGAGAGGAGCTATAAAAGTGTCGATTGAATCATCATGAAATGATGATAATTGTACGGCTTAGTTTGGAATGTCTTTGAACCCAAATCTTTAGCTTTATCATAAGAAAGCAGATTTAATTACACTCTTAAATGGTTTAATGGGTTCAGGTTTTTATTTTTCATCCAATTCGAAAGAAGTTGAACCGGTTTACAGTCACGGTTAATTTGATTTCTTAATGCAAAGAAGAATTCTTTAAAATGTTGTTCCTAGCTTATCTATTTGTACAAAGTATATTTCTTTAATATTAGCGTTAAAATTTAAAAATTAATATGAATCATTTTGCAGATATGTTGCGCCAATAGTCGCAAAATGGCACAGCAGCCCATCTGGGGTCAACCATCTAAACCTCAACCGCAACCGCAACCACAACCACAACTGCAACCAACGACACCGAAAAAACTCTCAGGTCTTCTACCGTTAGTTCCCAATTGTGGTGATAATTTTGGCGATCGTATTGTTGGCGGAGTTAATACTGGGAAAAAAGAATTTCCCTGGTTGGCATTGATCGAATATACGAAACGTGAGTAAATATTTATTACTTATTATTACTATTTAATTATATATTTATATGTATTTATATATTATTATAGCTGGAAATACAATTGGACATCATTGTGGTGGTTCATTGATCAACAATCGTTATGTTCTTACGGCAGCTCATTGTGTTTCTGCCATTCCGGAAACTTGGCGTCTAACTGGCGTACGATTGGGTGAATGGGATACAAGCACAAATCCTGATTGCATCAAGGAGCGCAGTGGCAAAACAGATTGCAATGATCCTTACGTTGATGTTCCTGTCTCAGAGATTATACCACATCAACAATATCCGGGCAATGTCCGAGATCAGTTAAACGATATTGCATTATTGCGTTTGAAACGTGCAGTGCCATTTACAGATTATATATCGCCAATCTGCTTGCCCACTTTGCCAGAGCAACAGAATACCATATTCCTTGGACGTAAAATGCTTGTCGCTGGTTGGGGCCGAACTGAAACGAATGCTACGTCTAATATTAAACTGAAGGCAGAAGTTGATCCTGTGCCCACAGCCGACTGTAATAGGCGTTATGTGACCCAACAACGTACAGTTACTTCTAACCAGATCTGTGCCGGAGGTGTTGAAGGCATTGACTCCTGCCGTGGCGACTCTGGAGGACCGTTAGGTAAATTATTATTTTTTTTTTATTTTATAATTATAATTTTTGGTTATATTAACTTTAAATATTTTTAGTTATGGAAGAGTTTAGTCAGGGTTATGGCAATTATTATCTTACCGGCATAGTATCCTATGGACCAACACCTTGTGGTCTTGCTGGCTGGCCAGGTGTATATACGCTTGTCTCATCATACATTGATTGGATTGATAACACTATAAAACCATAAGCCATTCACTTAACAATAAAATAAAATTAAAAACATTTCAATAAATCATATAAATAAATATATATAAAAATTCAAAAATAAAAAAAAAAAACTTTCATTGTAAATTATCATTTAAAATGAACCGCCAAATTATTTTGATATTCCACAATTACATTTCGTATATCAATATTTATAGCATTTAGGTGTGGAGCAACTTTCGCATTAACAGACTGTTATTGCTCAGCTCTGTTAAGCAAATGTTAACTGTTGCCGCATTTTTGTTATTCAACACTGGTGCACGTTTTATAATAATAATATTTCCATTAAACAGAATATTTATTAACTGAAAATGTTAAAAAAAATCTGTACAACACAGTTACAATTGCTAAAAAGTGCAAACAGTCTACAGCAACAACAAGTGCGAGTAAGTCTCATATGCAATTTGACTGTCGGACAACCGTTAATCTTTGTTTTACATTTTAGACCACGTTCGTGTTAAAACGAAAATATGAACCGCTGTTACACAAGCAAAACGAGAAGCCTCGCCGTATGCGTGCCAAGAATTTTATTTATGAACTGGTTGAGGATACGCTCGTCAAGAAGCGTTCCAATATGGAAGTTGTCCTAAAAACATTTGTCGAGGGTGTCGGCGACAAGGGCGACATTGTCTCAATGAAACCAAATTTTGTATATAACAAATTATTATTGCCCGGCTTGGCTGCCTATAAGACTCCGGAAAACATTGCGAAATATTCGAAAACGGAGGCTGAAAAATCAGCCGTACAACATAGTTCAGCCTATGCGCAACGTACAGTGAATATGCTCGAATCAATTGTTCTTGCTGTTGTCCTAAACAAAGATGAACCTTGGGTACTAGAACCCTGGCATATTAAAGCATCACTACGTAAAGCTGGTTTCCATTGCAAGGAGGAATGCATTACAATACCCAAAGAACGTATCGAAGGACCCGATCTACGCAAAGAAGGTAAACAATTTGAATGCATTATAACAATCAATAAACTGGAGAAGGCAACACTAAAGTGTCGCATACATCATTGGAGCACTGATCCCAGTGAGCGTTTACCGTATGTACTTGAACACTGGAAGCTGCCAGCAGAACCACTTTTGGATGTGTTACACACACCACCAGCCGCAGAGCAAGAAAAATAAGATGAATATATATTAATAAAATATAATTTCTAGCTTACAAAAAATCATTTAATTTTTTTCATTTATTTGTATTTCAACGATAAGTAGAGAAGTGTGTGTGTGTGTGTGTATATAACTGTTGGATTTGAAGGCAATTCGTTTGCCATCTCAATAAAATTGTTGATAATAGGTAAATTTTATTTTTTGTTTTGTTTGTTTTTTTTTTTCTAATGCTAAACTTAACTGTATCTGATAAATGCAAAATGCAAAAATATAGATACAATTATTAGTGGACAGCTTTCAGTTCAACATCGAAAACAAGTGTTGAATTTGCTGGAATTGTTGGTGGACTACCACGAGCACCATATGCCATATGGGGTGGACATGTGATGCGACGCTTGCCACCGACCTTCATGCCAACAACACCGATATCCCAACCTTTGATGACCTCACCGCCGCCAAGTGCAAACTTGAAACCATTTCCCTTTGTCAAGCTATCGAAAGTCTTATTGTTTGACTTAAGGCGTCCCGTATAATAGACAGTGACACGTTTGCCTTGCTTGGCTTCGGGTCCATTGCCGGTTTGAATATCATTCACTTTGACGCCACCAGATAATGTACGTTCGCCACCTTGTTGCTGTTGCTGCTTATTATCCTTAGCCTGTTGTTTGGGCTGTTCCTTCTTTGCTTCGGGTGTTGTAGACTTCTTATCCTTTTTGGACTTTTGTTGCTGCTGTTGCTGCTTTTGGTCGTTTTTGGTTACCACACCATTCTGTACTTTCTTGGCATTGTCAGCGACCTTGGCTTTTTTAGCTTTTGGTGCTTCATCTTCTTCTTCGTCATCGAGTTCTTCATCGCCATCCTCTTCATCATCATCATCAGAGTCAAATTCTTCTTCGTCATCATCCTCTTCATCACCAGATTCTTCACCTTCTAGTAAAGATGAATATTCAGCGACTAATTTGCTATCATCGACATCTTCGTCATCATCATCATCATCATCATCATCATCCTCATCGGATTCGGATCTCTTTGCTGCGGCTTTTCCCTTGGATTCCTTAGCCAATTTTTTGGTCAATGCTGCATATTCTTCTTCATCATCAAATTCTTCATCATCAGATTCATCAGTATCATGAAGGTAACCAATTAAAGAAACGGTGCCATCGCCTGTTCATACACATGTTCATTAAAATTATATAAAAATATTATAAATTATAAATAATTCTATTGATGGTTTATTAATTCAATGAAACAACATCTTACCAGTTGTCTGAAACATTATCTTATCTCCTCTGCAGAAATTTAAATCCAACATCACTTGTGGCGTACTTTCATTCAATGTTGCCACAATATACTTGTTTTTATCGGCCGTAATATAAAATTTCGCCGATTCACCTTCATCGAGTGCAACACCAGAAATGTGAAATGATTTCACAATTGTCTGTGTATACTTCCGGTTCGGCTTCATGCTTAATCCTGTGTATTAAATAACATCATTATTATTATAAATCATTATTAATTGCATATAAGAAACTGTTTGATGCTGTTGCATGCAGAGCACGTGGTCCCAGCATCATGTTCACATTAAATTCTTATTACATTGTGCACAAATCAAAGTAGAACAAGCAACAAAATAGTTTTAATTTTTTTCTTAGTTACAACTTACCCCAAAACATCGACATTTTGAAGTTAAATTCGTTTTATTTGCAACAGAAAAATAATGAATAAAAAAAAAACGTGCAGCACAATTTATTATCTGCAATGAATGACTGACGCCGGTTGTTACAGTGCTGGAAAAGATGTAATGGCATTCCGGCGGGAATGTTAAAAATCGTTATCGTCTTTATTAGACGTTATCGATAGCAGCATGATAGCACTTCTGCCATTCAAACAGAACGGTTGCATTTTTATAATACTATTTATCGATATCGCCTATGTTAATTGCCGGTCATTGGAATTCATTAGTCGATATGTATCGCACAGCAAATATCGAATTGTCTTATCATCTCAAAACACTTGCAAAGAGAACGGTATTTCTAGGACAACAATGTTTTTGCATAATAGAAATTTATTTAAATTATTTACAAGTGAGTAATGAAATTATAATAAATTTATTATAAGATTAATGTATAGCATAACACTTTACAGATAATGTCGGCATTTATCGCTGCTTTAGCAGCCAACAACAACAAGGTCCGAAGACGGCAATACTTATGCTAAACATGGGTGGACCTCAGCACACAGATCAGGTGCATGATTATCTATTGCGTATTATGACAGATCGGGATATGATTCAATTACCGATACAAAGCAAATTGGGGCCATGGATAGCGCAGCGTCGTACACCAGAAGTGCAAAAGAAATATAAAGAAATTGGAGGTGGTTCGCCTATACTTAAATGGACGGAACTGCAGGGTCAATTGATGTGCGAGCAATTGGATAAAGTTTCACCGGCTACAGCGCCACATAAGCATTATGTAGGCTTTCGTTACGTGAATCCTTTAACCGAAAATACTTTAGCACAGATCGAAAGGTCAGTTTTATGTATATAAAATTATTTATTAACTAAAACAATATTTTTACTGCAGTGATAAGCCGGAGCGTGTGGTAATCTTCTCGCAGTATCCTCAATACAGCTGTGCCACATCTGGTTCAAGCTTTAACTCAATCTTTTCCCATA
>JBAMBR010000634.1:0-12209 GCA_037044475.1 Zaprionus obscuricornis
ATGCTTTGGCTACAATTGAACTTATGACATGCAATTTGCTTGGATATTAAGACAAATTGAATGCTTACGGCTCACTGTTATCATTGGCCATAAAAGCAGCCTTCAGCTCAGCAGGAGCTGATGCATTTTCCCAAAAAAAAAAAAAAAATATTCGAAGAGCTCGTAGTTTTGGGATAAATCGACAACTTGATTCGCAATCGAACGACAAAAACATTGAGAGAAGAGAGAAAGAGCGAGAGAGAGGGGCGTAAAGAGTACCAAGAGTGACGGTAATGCATCTTGGTCATGAGAAACGGCATATTTTCCAATTACACGCACTTCACTCAGGAACAATTTTTGCAACCAAAAAAATGTTATCATTGGCCATAAAAGCAGCCTTCAGCTCAGCAGGAGCTGATGCATTTTCCCAAAAAAAAAAAAAAAATATTCGAAGAGCTCGTAGTTTTGGGATAAATCGACAACTTGATTCGCAATCGAACGACAAAAACATTGAGAGAAAGAGAGAAAGAGCTAGAGAGAGGGGCGTAAAGAGTACCAAGAGTGACGGTAATGCATCTTGGTCATGAGAAACGGCATATTTTCCAATTACACGCACTTCACTCAGGAACAATTTTTGCAACCAAAAAAAAAAAAAACTCCAATTGCCACCTCGCTCGCACATTTCCGTTCATCTTTTGCTTTCTGCATCAACCTCAAACCCAAATGCCCAATGCCCAATGCCCAATGCGTCGCACGTTGCCTTGCTCTACTATTTCTGTTCACTTTTCACCTCAAATTTCAATTTTCTGCTTTTGCGTATATACAATTTTTCGCAGTTATTTTCACATTTTTGGGTTTTTGAGTGCTTTTGTGTTGACCGAAAAATGTTGCCCATGTTTTATGGTCATCATCATCATCATCATCATGATGATGAATATGGTCATCATCATCGTTATCGTTGATGGCATCTCTTGTACCTCATCATAGTCACCACCTTTCACATTTCTCTCACTTTTCACTTCACACAATCTCTACCTCTCGCTCACACTCTCTTATCTCTTCCTTATCCCTTTTCCTCCTCATCTGTCACATTTGTACACTCATTTTCATGCACTGCCTACACTTGGACGCGTGTGTGGCTAACCACCTTTCATTGCTGCGGTCACACAGGTTGGACAGCATAGCATAGCGCTGCACAGGAGCACAGAACTCTTTTATGCTACGTTTATTCGTTATTCGTTATTCGTTCTGTATTCAGTTTTGCTTTACCAAGAATGCACTTACGTTTTGGGGGCAAAAGTATTACAATGTTGTGGTACAGTTTGTGGGCAACAAATTTCAATGGAAATTGACGATTGAGTTTTTGTAATTAAAAATACATTAATATTTCTTTTTTTCCAACAATCTTTTTTATTTTTTATTGCTATTTGGTTACTTAAATGGAAAAGCCAAGTTGATATTAATATAATTGCTATAATTTCCTTATAAATATGATATAGAAAAAAGTTTTTTATGCGTTTATTTTTACTGATATTAAATATATATTTTATTTATTTTTACACAATTTATTATACAATTATTACTAATACAATTATTACAACTATTACTATTAAAAAAAAAATTATTTTAAATTTTTAATATATTTAATTTTTATTTTTTAACTGTTTATAAACCACATTTTTTTTTAATAAATTTTCAATTTTACGATTTAGAAATATTTTATTTAAAATATTTATTTATTTTTTTTTTTTTGTTGTAAATATTTATTGCATTCAAAAGAAAATTAAAAAAAACAATCTATTTTTTTCAATATTTCATTTATTTTATTAATTAAAATAGTAAATAAATATTACATTTGTTTTTCCAATTTATTTTCTACTTAATTTATTCCTGTTGAAATATCTAAAATATTTTATATATTTATATAATTTTTTGTTAGTGTATTTATTATAGTGGCTATACAATTAATTTAATCTTTTTTTTTTGTTGTTGTTGTGTATTTTTTTATTACAAGTTTTGTGTTTATTTTGTGGTCCTTTTCACATTTTAATACTATATAAACAAAATGCGCTTTTTAAATTTATTTGAATAAATTGCATATACAATTTGTGCCCAATGGTTGCCAAGTGGACAACAACAATAACAATAACAATAACAACAATAGCAACAACAACAACGAGAACAACAAGAACAACAACAATAAAAGCAGTAGCAGTAAAAAAGGAAAATGCAGCTGAATGTGAAATGTGGAAAATCATCTGTCAAATGGTTTTTCACATGTATGCAAAAATTGCAACATTGCAATGTGTTTGTGTTTGTGTGTGTGAGTGTGTGTATACATATGTGTGTTTGTGGTGGTAATCTCTGATGTTTGTTGCCACTGCGCCCTCTGATGATATTGCTGCTGCCACTGCTGCTGCCGCTGCTACTGCTACTCCTGATGATGATGATGATGATAGTAAATGTTGCTTCAGGGTTGCTTTGAGAACAGTTTGAGAGTGAGAACAGTTCGCATGACATGTTGCATACTCTTAAGCGCATCAATAAACATGAACAAATATGATGCATTAATTTAAGATTGCACTTTAAAGAGCCAAGCGCACAAGGACTGACTGCTGAAAGTAGTTGGCTTTGCCTTTGGCTCTTTGTTTTTAATGACTCGACGCTATTGTTTGTCATTGCCGTTGTCGTTTGCCGTCGTCGTAGCCGTTGTCGTAGCCGTTGCCGTTGCCGTTGCCATTGCCCGTTGTCGTTGTCGTTGCCGTTGCCTGATGTCGTTGCCGTTGGTCGTTGTTGTCGTTGTCGTTGCCATTGCCTTGGCTTTTGCGTGGCATGCGTCCAAGTAATTTTAATTCTATTACCCATTACAACAGACTGTGTGAGTATGTATGTGTGTGTGTGTGTATGTGAGTGAGAGAAAGAGAGTGAAAATGCTGCAAAAGGAGCCACGTTCTAAAGTACTGTTGGATGCTGCTACTGCTGCTTCTACTGCTTCTGCTGCTTCTACTGCTGCTGTTGCTACTGGAACTGCACTTAATTTCTATTATAATGATGACATGCCGTCTGCAAGGCAGTCGCTTCTCGAGGCTGGCCAGTAGTAGCTGACACGCCTCTACGCCCCTAAAAATGCCCACACGTAGCACACGAATGTTGTAGCGTTGACTGCTGCTGTTGCTGCTACTGCTGTTTCTGCTCCTTCTACTGCTGCAGTTTTGCCGTTTCTTTTTCATTTTTTTTTTCTTTTTACTTTTTTTTTCATTTTTATACCGCGTCGGGGTACGTTTTTTCTTTGCCATTTGGCGACGCGACGCTTCCGCTTTTATGGACATTTAGATGCAAAGTTTCTGGCATAAAAATGGCGTGGCAGATAATTTTCATAATTTTCAACTACATTTCATTGTGCAAGTCTCTCTCTCTATCTCTCTCTCTCATTCTCACTATGTGTGTGTGTGTGTGTATAAGTATGTGCGAGGGCGTTGGCGTTTTGGCGACGAGGGCGTGGCCCCAAAGTCCTGGCCCAGTTCCATGATTTTCTTTTTGGCCAACTGGTAGTCGCTTTCAACTGGCTCGTTATTCTCAGTTTTATTTTCGTGTGACACTAAAAAGGAAGCGAAAAGTCAAAGTCGCTGCAAAGTTGGCTTTTTATTAGCTTTCGCTCTGTGCTCTTGCATTTCATTTGGTCATTTTGTTCACATTGCTGCCAACAACAGCAGCAGCCACAGCAACAGCAACATCAGCAGTAGCAGCAGAAATGAAAGTTGTTGTTGTTGCTGTTGCTATTGCTGCTGTTCTTACTTGGACGACAGACTGTTAGCTGGCAGTGTATTATATTTTATTAGCTCTGCTGGCAAATTTATGGTATTAAACGACTTTAAGCCATGTTTGGCTTTGCCGCTGACAAATTCTATAAGTCAGCCTGAAAGTATGCTATAAAAAATATAAAATTCTGCAACGTGTTAAACGGTAAACACGCTAACGCTTAAGTGTGTGAAGAACGCGCATCTATATCTATATATCTATATCTATATCTACATCAATGTAAGTGTGAGTGTTTATATGTATGAGTGATTGTGCCTGTGTATGTGTATATATAAGTGTCTGTGCTCTCTTATAGAATGCTTAGCATATTGCAATCAAAATGGAAAATGTAACATAGTTACGCAAAACGCATTACGTGGCGACAACGCACTCACACACACACACACACATGTACATGTTAAGCAGAGCATATGTTGTTGTCTGTCGATGGGTTGCAGTTAAGTGCATGTAAACGGGTTTATAGCACACACTCACACACATCATTCTATATATTTTTCACATAGTTTTTTTTTCACTTTTTTTATACGCAGTTGACTTTTGCGTAATTCGTTTGGCACCTGCAAATAATGAAAAAATATATATAAAAAACGAGAAATACAAAATAAGCGAAGCAAACAAGAGAAATGAGCAAAGTCGACTTTTTAAATACACGTCAAAAACAGCTCAAGGACAAGTCGGGTAACTAAAAATTGCAAAGAAAATATTTGAATTTTAATAGACAAAGAACTAGAAACAGTAACTCTACAGCAATTTATATACAGCAGTAGTTAATATTCCCTTTTTTTTATTAGTTAAAGGGTATTAAAAAGAAGGTCACTTTGACTTTTACCTCTAATGGACATGGTCATGATAATAAACTCGTGCCGACAACAGACAACAGACGCCAACGACAGTAGCAGCGAAAGATACAGTGCAAGGTAAAGAGCAAGCGAGAGGGAGAGAGAGTGAGAGGGAGAATGACAGTGACAGCGGGAGATGATTGTGCATTTCATATACTTGTATATGTATGCAATTTCCGCATAACTTCAGGCATTCCCTTTGCGCTTTTATGCTTCAATTTCATTGCAATAATAATAAGTAATAATAATAATAAGTTAGTTTTGCAATTGTTTTGTCATCTGTCGTCGTCAGCGTGCAACGGCAACAACAACAACAAACAACAACTTTGAAATGCAATGCCATAAATTTAATTTAAATGTAAATTAATATTTTCACCATATGCAGCTACAACAGCTACAGCAACAACAGCAGCAGTCGCGTGCACAGTATAAGAAGAATGTTGGCAGATTTTTGGCATTCATACGAAAGTTTTAAGCTTACTTATCTAAACTATATTTGAGAAAACTCTCACAGTCTCACTCACTTTCTGTCTCTCACTCTCTAGCTCTCTCTCTGTTTTTCTACCTCTGTCTTGTTTGTTTTGCCCGCGTCTGTGTGTTTTCTTGGTTATGCCTGTGGTGCGCAGTAGTTTTATAGATTGCCATAGTTGAGTTTATGTTAGGCAATTGCCAAAGCAAATTCAGCACCTTTTTTGAGCCTGGCCAAAAAGTTTATGCAATTGTTGCTGTTGTTGTTGTTTTTGCTTGTCATTTTTTGGCATTGAAAGTGCCAGCAAACGTTTCCGTTTTGAACTTTAGCATATCCGACATTGCCATTTGAAATTGGCTTCTCACAGAGCAACATTCGGCAAAGATTCGTTGCAAAAGATTGCATAGCATAATTCTTGCCCCACAAACTATATATATATATATATATATGTAAAACTTTTCACAACTGTAAAGTTCTTGAGAACTTCAGGTGTAATGTGCGGAAATGCTCACATATAGTTTTCAGCTATGTTTATATACTTTAATGTAAATATTTGTACATTGACTTGACTTTTAGACACACTGACTCTTCCTCTATCACTCTCTCTCTGTCTCTCTATCTATCTCTGTCTCTATTTTTACCTCTTGCTGTATGCAAATGCAAATCAAATCAATATGCCTTGGCACAAGTGTCACTTTTTGCACCGTTGTTGCACTGCTTTCATATAATTTGATTGTCTGTGCATACACTTAGAAACACACACACGCACACACACACATTCACTTACATATGCTTAGATTTTTCATATGCAAAAAAGATTGTTTGGTGTTTTTTTTTTGTGTATGTCTGTGTGTTTCGAGAGCCAAACAAGAAATTTGTCCAGTCGACTTCATTCTTCATCTGCTGACAATGCAAAATTTATCAGCAAATGCTGCCACTAGTGCTGTTGCTACTGCTGTTGCTGCTGCTGCCATATATAGATTACATACATATTACAGAGACACTGTAAACTGCATGAATATATATTTATTCTTATCTGTATTGCACTCGATTCGTTTTTGTGCGTCTCTTACACTTTCCCCCCCTCCCTGTCTCTCTCTTTCTCTATGATTCCCTGTCTCTTACACTTTTGTAAATAAAAACAATTACTTTGTGACATTTTTAATTGAAAACTTATCAAACATTTTCCACTTCGAGTGCACAAACATACACATCACACACATCGCATACATCATACACAGCAACATACACTCAGACATTGATGATGTTTTTCACTTGAGTTTTTGTACAGATAAAAATTATAATTAATACAAGTATTGTTACAATTTGTTCATTGCAGCGTGCAATTCTCACACTTTTGCCAATTTACAATTTCACAATTGCCTTTTTCTTATATTTTATATATTTTATTTGATTTAATTTTTTTGTTTTCTTTTTCTTTATGTTTTATATTCTTTACCTCAAGTGGCAAGTTGAGAGACTTTAATTAAGAATACCCTAGAGTGTGCTGCAAGAGAAGCTTATAAAATGTTTAGTCTTATTTTTAGTGAATTATTATTATTATTTTCTGCTTTAATTTTAATAGTAAATGATAGTTAATAATAAGTTTAAATTTAATAATTCAAGTTTTTTTTTTTAATGTTTTTAATTGTCAAACTCATGATAGAAGACAAATATTTATAATTAATTTATTTAAATTCGTCATCTACAGCATTGTCAATGAATTTTCATTCATCAACTTTATCTTTATTCATTTAATTTTTCTTCATTTCTGTATTCATCAACTTTGACAACTTTGCAACTAGTTTTCATTACAATTTCATTATATTTTCATGCATTTTCTTACTTATTTTTTTGCATCTGCAAATCATTAAAGGGGCATTTACTTGTCTATCATATGCATAACTTCAGTAATTCATTTTTCTTTTCTTTTCATTCTTGAAGAAATCCAATAGACAATAGACAGACATTGCCATTTCATATATAATTTTTGCTTTATTGTCATGCTTAATGCAAAAGTTTGAAGCACGTGGTCAATTGTCAATTAGTGAAGCATTTTGAAGCGGCCACTAATGAAATTGGCCTTTTGACATAGGTTTTTGTTATGAGTACACTTGTACTTCGATTTGATAATGTGCGTTGCATGCAATCACTTTATGTACATACATATTTAACTCTAATTTCAAGTGCCATCGAAATACTTTCATTTCCGTTGAAAGTAATCATAAAGTTTCACGTGCTAAACGAATGATTGAAATATTGATTTCAATATGGAATGCAAATGCGCATTCTAAAAATATATATTTTTTTTGTGCAATGAAATTAAAAAATTTATTAATAATTCTTTAAGTAATGCGTAGTTTTTTAACAGTCACTGTATGCTGCGAGCTAACGATGAAAACTATTTTCTGCGAACAAAGTTCAGGCTGATAAAGCTGCCAAAATGCTATTTTTTTCTAAGACTTTACTTATATGTTCAAGTTAAATATAATATATAATATGCCATATAAGAAACAAATATAGATTTATCTGTCGCTGTTTTTATATGAAATCAGTGTGAAAATATCGTGAATTGTAAAATATATTATGACATGTCCGGCTTAACGCAACTAATCAGCTCTTTTGTATGCTATAATTTATGATGGACCCCCCAAACAACCTATGGCATACCAATTATCTGAAGGGGGGTATATGAAGAGAGGTGGAATTGCTTGATGCCGAATTCTATTTTGGGCTTAACGCTGATCTAATCCATTAAATATCTTCAACTTAATACGTAATCAATCTGCAATGCAAGTTCCTTAGACTCTCTAGAATGTTTTAGCTGCAAATAAAAAAAAAAATATCAACAGACTGAGAATTGATAATGTTATTGATAAGCACAACAAGCACACGCCAGCCGTATTAGATATCTTATCATCTAAACAAGAAAAAAAGAAAAATAAACTTAAATATTTATACTATAGACCCCACAGTGCTGTGCTCCCCATCGTTGATAATTGATAAGACAACTTGAATTTGCATCACAAATCATTCATAAAAAAATGTTTAAAAAAATGTTTAAATTGTTGTTGTTGTTTTTTCGATTGACCAAATGGTTTTCCCTTAATTTTTTAGCTGATAGTCAATAGTCAATCGTCAATCGTCGTTTACTATAAAAGACTAACAGGGTGCTGTCAACGATTCAGTTTGGAATCTGTTGTTGCAACGAATACAACGAACATGTTCCTGATTAAGAGTCTTGCTTGTTTTGCCATTTTGGCCACAGTGGCCAATGCTCAATTCTCGCCCAACTATGTTTCTGGACGTAATGGTATGGTGCATTTGTTTGAATGGAAATGGGATGATATTGCCGCTGAGTGTGAGAATTTCTTAGGACCACATGGTTTTGCCGGTCTGCAGGTAAGCATATTTCATATATATATTTCCAGACTACTGTTACATATTTCTTTTATTCTTTTAGGTTTCCCCTGTCAATGAGAATGTGGTTAAGGGTGGCCGCCCTTGGTGGGAACGTTATCAACCAATTTCTTACAAGCTAACAACACGTTCAGGCAATGAACAACAATTCGCTAGCATGGTGAAACGCTGCAATGCTGTTGGCGTTCGCACCTATGTTGATGTTGTCTTCAATCATATGGCTGCCAATGGCGATAGCTCTGGCACTGGTGGCAGCACTGCTGATCCCGGATCCAAGAGTTTCCCAGCTGTACCATACTCTTCTCTTGACTTCAACCCAACTTGTGCTATTACCAACTACAACGATCCAACCAATGTGCGCAATTGTGAACTTGTAGGACTACGTGACTTGAACCAGGGTAACTCTTGGGTGCAGGATAAGATTGTTGATTTCCTTAATCATTTGACTGATTTGGGTGTTGCTGGTTTCCGTGTGGATGCCGCTAAACATATGTGGCCTGGAGATTTGGGTGTCATCTATGGACGTTTGAATAACTTGAATACCGCACATGGTTTCAATTCTGGTGCCAAACCTTACATCTTCCAGGAAGTTATTGATTTGGGTGGCGAGGCTATCAAGAAGTCCGAATATACTGGCATGGGCGCTATCACTGAATTCCGTCATTCCGACTCTATTGGCAAAGCCTTCCGTGGCAAGGATCAATTGCGTTATTTGACCAACTGGGGTACTGCCTGGGGCTTTGCTGAATCTGATCGCTCCTTGGTCTTCGTCGACAATCATGATAATCAACGTGGTCACGGTGCTGGTGGTGCTGATGTCTTGACCTATAAGGTGCCCAAGCAATACAAAATGGCTTCCGCTTTCATGTTGGCTCATCCCTTCGGTGTGCCACGCATCATGTCTTCCTTTGCTTTCGATAATACCGATCAGGGACCACCAACTACCGATGGACATAACATTAGATCGCCCACATTCAACAGTGATAACTCTTGCAGCGGTGGCTGGGTTTGCGAACATCGTTGGCGTCAAATCTATAACATGGTTGGCTTCAGGAATGCCATCGATAATGCTCAATTGCAGAACTGGTGGGACAATGGTAGCAATCAGATCGCTTTTAGCCGTGGCAATCGTGGCTTTGTTGCCTTCAACAATGATAACTACGATTTGAACAGCTCTCTACAAACTGGTCTACCATCGGGCACTTACTGTGATGTCATCTCTGGCCAAAAGAGCGGCTCAAGCTGCACTGGCAAGACCATTAATGTTGGCTCTGATGGACGTGCCAATATCTACATTGGTAACAATGAGGATGATGGTGTTGTTGCCATCCATGTCAATGCCAAGTTGTAAATACATCGATATTGATACTTCGACCTTAATACAAACACAATGAGATTATATGAATGAACATAAAACGAATTTTTACCCAAAATTTTTTTATTTATTTTTGCCATCTACCTGTTGAAGTGCTTCGATAGCAATAGGAGAAACCTTTTTTTGTTCCTGATTCTTCTTTACAGCAGTTTTCTCTCACAATTATCTACAAATTTATTGAATTTATGTGAGTTTTTTTATTTTTTAGGTTTTCCTTTTCTCTTTTTGTATTTTTTTTTTAAATTAAATTTATACAATACGCTAAGATGGGTCAGCAATGATAAGAGTCTATTACGCAACTGACAATGTCAGGCTTAGGTTAAAGGCAAATAGAATAGAATAGAACTAACCTTGACTATGAAAGATAATAGTACAAGTTATAGCAGCTGCAATTGAAGTAGCAGCAGCAGCTGTTGAGAAGTGTTAAAAATTCTTAGAAAATCGTTCGCAAACGAATTGCAGTCTGTGACAATTGTAATGCTGATTTACGCAATGACTGACCATAAAAACATACATAAATAGAGCGCACATTATCCGGCAACTAACATGCCAAACATATCGCACAACATTATCATTTGTCAGGCATCTTTTTTCTCTTTCTCTCTCTCATTCTTTTTGTAGCTTTCTCACTCTCTCTCTCTAGCTGTACTTGGCCAGATGATAGTCACAATGGCAGCGAAGTAGCCGAAGCTTGCATGTGAATGTTCAGAATGAAAGGCAATAGCTTGCAGTTAAATCTGCACAGCAAATACAGTAAAGCTTGCCTAGCATTTCTCGATGTCATACAGTGAAAAATTAGCAAAAATATATTCTTCAATTTTATTTAATTTCTGTTTAAAGTTGAAATTTTATATTATAAATTACTTCTTTTTATATTTAATAATATATTTTATACAATATATATTTTATATTTAAATAATTTATTAATTTTATATTATTAATTTTTTTTTATAAATTTATTTATATTTTATTTTTTTCCTATTCATATTTATATTAATATTTTATAAATTTTAATTATTATTTTTTTTATTGAAATTTTATTCTATTAAATTTTATTAAATGAGTTTAAAGTTTTTTTTTTATTAATATTTCAATATTTTTATACATTTTCTAATTTATTTAGAAAATGTATAAAAATATTGAAATATTAATAAAAAAAAAACTTTAAACTCATTTAATAAAATTTAATAGAATAAAATTTCAATAAAAAAAATAATAATTAAAATTTATAAAATATTAATATAAATATGAATAGGAAAAATATAAAATATAAATATATTTATAAAAAAAAATTAATAATATAAAATTAATAAATTATTTAAATATAAAATATATATTGTATAAAATATATTATTAAATATAAAAAGAAGTAATTTATAATATAAAATTTCAACTTTAAACAGAAATTAAATAAAATTGAAGAATATATTTTTGCTAATTTTTCACTGTATGACATCGAGAAATGCTAGGCAAGCTTTACTGTATTTGCTGTGCAGATTTAACTGCAAGCTATTGCCTTTCATTCTGAACATTCACATGCAAGCTTCGGCTACTTCGCTGCCATTGTGACTATCATCTGGCCAAGTACAGCTAGAGAGAGAGGTGAGAAAGCTACAAAAAGAATGAGAGAGAGAAAGAGAAAAAAGATGCCTGACAAATGATAATGTTGTGCGATATGTTTGGCATGTTAGTTGCCGGATAATGTGCGCTCTATTTATGTATGTTTTTATGGTCAGTCATTGCGTAAATCAGCATTACAATTGTCACAGACTGCAATTCGTTTGCGAACGATTTTCTAAGAATTTTTAACACTTCTCAACAGCTGCTGCTGCTACTTCAATTGCAGCTGCTATAACTTGTACTATTATCTTTCATAGTCAAGGTTAGTTCTATTCTATTCTATTTGCCTTTAACCTAAGCCTGACATTGTCAGTTGCGTAATAGACTCTTATCATTGCTGACCCATCTTAGCGTATTGTATAAATTTAATTTAAAAAAAAAATACAAAAAGAGAAAAGGAAAACCTAAAAAATAAAAAAACTCACATAAATTCAATAAATTTGTAGATAATTGTGAGAGAAAACTGCTGTAAAGAAGAATCAGGAATAAAAAAAGGTTTCTCCTATTGCTATCGAAGCACTTCAACAGGTAGATGGCAAAAATAAATAAAAAAAATTTTGGGTAAAAATTCGTTTTATGTTCATTCATATAATCTCATTGTGTTTGTATTAAGGTCGAAGTATCAATATCGATGTATTTACAACTTGGCATTGACATGGATGGCAACAACACCATCATCCTCATTGTT
>JBAMBR010000635.1:0-36859 GCA_037044475.1 Zaprionus obscuricornis
TGCATAAAGCTTTAATTAACGTAAACCGACAACAGAATCAATAGTTTTCACTTGGCTTAAAGTCACTGCAAAATTGCGTTATCTAACTTAATTATGCTAATTAGCTTAGATAATTGAATGTGAATTCAATTAATTAATATAAAATTTTTGTTTTGTTTTTTTTTATTTTTAGAAATTAATAAAATTTTTATTTTACACTATGCACAGTGGCAATGCAATAAATAAATAATAAAATAAATAAATAAATAATAAAATAAATAAATAAATAAATAAATAAATAATAAAATAAATAAATAAATAAATAAATAAATAAATAATAAAATAAATAAATAAATAAATAAATAAATAAATAAATAATAAAATAAATAAATAAATAAATAAATAATAAAATAAATAAATAAATAAATAAATAAAAATAAAATAATAAATAATAAATAAAAAAAATGAACTAAAGAAAAATCTCATTCGAAAGCTCAGTTGCTAATATTAGCTCGCCGAAAATTAAGTCGTTGCATGAACATGTCTTATCATGAATATGTCTTGTTGTTCCACAATAAGTTCATGCTAAATTTGTTAAATCATTATGCATAATATTTATTATATATTATAATTCTGTTTTATATATGTAATCTCAATATTTCAAGTATTTCAAGCATTGTATATACAGTTATGTTACCCAGTAATAATTTATTTTTTTTTTATTATTTATATTTGTCATGTATAATTTTCAATCTATTCAAATTTAGAACTTTTTTTGTGTTTAGAAATTTTTTTTTTTTTTTTTTTTATAATTCTTTTAATTTTCTAAATAATCGTAATAACATTTAAATCCCTGCTAAGGGTAAATTTAGCTTCGAGAGAATTAATAGCAAGAATTAAGCGTAGGCAACTTAGCTTAATAATCACTATCAATTTTTACGACATAAGCAACAACACAAAAAAAAAAAAACAAGTAAGAAAGCTATAGTGGAGTATGCTCGACTATATAATACTCGGTGCCCAAAGTTATATTATATATTTATATTTATATATTTATTTAAAATGTAATTTTAATTTAAAAACAAAATATAAAAAAAAAAAAACACAAGTAAGAAAGCTATAGTCGAGTACGCTCGACTATATAATACTCGGTGCCCAAAGATATATAAATTATAGAGACGCATCTCAATTTTTTATATTTGAAATATGTATAACTTCCTTGTTAATTATCCGATCTGTACCAAATTTGTACACAACGTCCAGATAAACATATTCTAACTTTGTATTAAAATTCAGTCCTGTAGCTTGGCTGGGTTTGCTTAAAATCGTTTTTATCGATTTGTGGAGGCGGTGGGGGGCGTGGCAAAAATCCAAAATAAACTTGATCTGCCTGCAAACACTACAAACACTATGCAAAAAAAATGAAGTCTCTATCTCTTATAGTCTCCGAGATCTGTGTGTTCATACGGACGTACAGACGGACAGACGGACATGGTCCAATCGACTCGGTTGTTGATCCTGAGTCAGAATATATATACTTTATGGGGTCGGCCACGCCTCCTTATGGGTGTTACATACATTTGCTGCTGTCACAAAGGCAATATACTCGTGGTACCCAATAGGCACCGAGTATAAAAAATATTGTTGGGTTATCATTCAGAAAATTAGCGAGTATCGCAACTGATACCCTTGCAAAAGTATTTTAATTATGGAAAAGCAAAAGTACCGCACGAATGTAAATACAAGCCGAACATTTTTAATGCTATCAACATAAAAGTTAACAACATTTTAATTTTGACAATTTCATTGCAAGAGTATTAAATCTTCGACGTGACAAGCAAAGCATTTCAAATATCTCACAGGAAACTGCGTTAAACTTTCGTTTTGTCAGCGATAACTATAAAAACATACACTCATAGATATGCATATTTTGGGGTATATAAACCCTTGTGGCAGACAGATCTAAGCATAAGTCAACAAATCTTTGCAATGAAGTCAACTATAATTGTGTTTGCGCTCGTGTTTCTGATCTGTCAGTATTCTTCGGCAGGATCAAACAGCTTAAGAGCTAAAAGATCCATCGACGATTTAATTTTAGAAAGAAACCAAACTGCAAAGGATCCTGAAAAGCTAAGGTAAAGGACATGTTCAGTCATGTTATTAACATTAATATTTATATACATCAAATTCATTTAGGATCGAAAATCAACTGGACGAGCTGAATGCCAAAGCAAAGTTATACCTCTGGACGAATCTTACAAGTCAAACTAACAGAAATGCAGGCGATGTCATTAAGGAATTATTAGCTACGAATGCTACTGGTCTGCTGGAGACATATCCTGAATTCTGTCTGCCTTCTGTCACGGCACACGGTATTTATACGATTAATGTAACGGGATTAAGTCCGTTTCCAGTTTTTTGCAATGCACATATTGCAGGCTCTGGCTGGACAGTCGTTACACGCCGTACGAGTGTTGAGCTAAATTTCTATCGAAATTGGGCCGCGTACAAGCAAGGATTCGGAAATTTGTCTAGTGATTTCTTTATAGGCCTCGATAAGCTGCATGCCATAACGGCATCCAGGCCACATGAAGTCTACTTCTATTTGGAAGACTTTGAGGGAAATCATCGCTATGCTCGCTATGATGATTTTCTCATAGGTAATGAGGGAGAACTTTATATTCTCAAGAAGTTGGGAACTTATGTTGGAGATGCTGGAGATGGCATGAGTTATAGTAAGGGTGGTAAATTTAGTACATATGATCGGGATCATGATACTTATGGTGAACATTGCGCAATCGAATATGGAGGTGCTTGGTGGCACACCGGTTGTTCACGCGGGTTCGTTGATTATTAATAATATTTTATTCGATTGCTTAGATAAAAATTTACATTTCTATGCAGACATCTTTTCGGCCATTATCTAATTGGTAAACATGGAAGTGATCTTACTCAACAGGGAATAATGTGGCACCCATGGCGTAACTTTGATTATTCATTCAAAACAGCGCTTATGATGGTGCGGCCAAAGTGTATGTATACATTCCCATAGACGCTGAAATTTAAAATGAAAATTTTTTAAATTATGTAAATATAATTTAATTTTTTTTGCAATTTTTCATTATTTCTTAAATCAAAAATATTTACGTAAAAAATATTAAAAATAAATATAATTATATCTATAATTATTGTTTCTATGTAGTTCAATGTGTATTGAAAAATTTCATATTTTAAAAAATGTTTAAAAAATTTCTAAAATCTCAATAAATTTACTTTACAAAATGAAATGAAATAAAATATTTTAAAAATTTGTTTTCTTTTTATACGCTTGCAGAGAGTATATATATATGAATATATATTCATGATCAACTTTGAATCAAGCAGAAACATTAAGTCAAAATTCGGTATTACAAAAAAAAATTATTTAAAATTGATATTTTTTAATATTTTTTTTCTTTTTTAAGAATTTTCTTAAATTTCTTTTCTTTGTTTTGTCTTTTTAAATTCCAAATTATTTAGAAAATATTTGCATAATATTTCAGCCAACAAGAAGAAGCATTATACAAACCTTTTAAAAGTGCAGTCGAAAAAAAAAAAAAAAAATGATGGCTAAAATGATGTAGATAAAGGACTTGAAATGTCGGTTACAGTCGAGTCGAGTCGAGTCTCGACTTTAGTATATAGTGGCAGCCAAAAGTGTCAGCCTTCGTTTCATTTCCGGCTGTGCATAGTGCACATTATCCTTGACACTTTCAGCAGCCATTTGCACTTTGCTTTTCATATTCGTTTCCGCTCATTTTTTTTTTCTTCTGTTTTTCTTCTTTGCTTTTTTTCTGTTTTTTTTTTTTTTTTCTTTTCATTTTTGCTCTTTGCCTTTTGTTTACTGAATTATCAGTGCGCTCATTACCAGCGCTATTGGTGAGAGGAAGAGGGAGTGGGAAACACTGTGCTGGGGGGCTATGAGTTGACTGGAGGCGTGTCAGTGACACTGTAGCATTTGCACTTGATGCGCTTAACTGCAGGCAACATGTTCTGGGGGATTATTTGACATTGATGCCGCCATGACTTGTGTTTAAAACTTGTTGAATTTTTTGCATTTAGCATGCAAATTTTTCACAGTTAAAGAAAACTAGAGAAATTAAGAGGGAGAGGGAGAGAGGAAGAAAGACATAAAGAAATAGAAAAAGAGTGAGAGAGAGAAAGAGAAAGATATCTAGAGAGAAATAGAAATACTATGAGAGATAAAGAGAAAGCGAGCGAGCGTGAGAAGGAGAAAATATATATTAGAGAGAGAGAGAGAAAGACAACGATAGATAGACACTGAGCGAGTGATATATAGAAAGCGATTGATCGATTGAAAGTGAGCGGCAAAGTGGGATAAAGCGAGAGAGAAAATGATAGAGAGTAAGAGAGAGAGAGAGAGAACAAATTTAGTACATTTCTCCATTTCCATTTAGTTGCCGATAAAAAAAAAAAAAAAAAGTTCAGCAACTATTTTTCAATTTTCGCGCTAGCAAAGTTTTTGCCTCTCAGTGCTTTTTTTGTAGCACAGCTGGCGCCTTTTGCAACGCCTTCGCGTAATGCAACATCCATTAAAAGCGACGTAACATCACACAGCGCACAGCACACAGAAGGCACATTAAGGCTTGAACAGGATAAATGTATGTAGGAAACACATATGTACATATCGACAGACAAAGACAGAAAGAGAGAGAGAGAGAGAGAGAGAGGGAGGGTGAGAGGTAGAGGCAGAACAAGAATTTGTGTTGACTCTACACGCAGCTATTAGCGTACAATATCGATTGCCAATATCGGCAAATTGCACGCAAAATGAATATGGAAGGCAGCAGGCAACAGGACACTCAAGGACATGGCAAAATATTGGCACGTCCTGTGAGCAGGCAAACTAAACTAACAAAACAAAGCTTGAAACTGTAACAAAAACACAGAGAAAACTGTAACTGAGAACTGTTGTAAGAGCTGTGAGCTGGCGTTGTGAAACTGTGTGATGTGAGATGTAAGAGATGAGTATTGAGAAACAGGTAGCAGCTGCCTCCTGACGCTAAAGTGCCAACTTATGCCGCATATAGAGAAGCAAAAAGAACAAGAAGAAGAAGAAGAAGCAAAAAAAAAAAAAATATATATATATATGCTTGAATATAATGTGAGGCTTTTGTGTAGGACGGCGGTGTGGCATGCAATTGTTGGGCCACAAAAGGCGAAGACGACATGCAAAAGTGGAACGTTGTGCAGCGTTGGCATTAAGTGGCATGTGGCAGCCGCAGTGGCAGTGGCAGCGGCACCGACAGCGGCAACAGCAAGGACACTGATAATGATGAAAAAAATTCCAAAAAGACACACACACACACACACACATACACACAGAGACAAAGATGTATATACAGAATTTATCTGCTGCCTTGCTATGGCGCAAACACTGACGAGCATAAAAATTGCACTGGCAGCCTGAAGACAGTGACAAAAAGCCACTTGCCAGGCATGTGTGTGTGTGTGTGTATGTGCTTCCATATAACCCTTTGCTCACATATACGTAATATGTTGAGCTGTTGCACAAGTCGCATAGCTTCCACCTGGACAACGGCAGCGGCAGCCAACTGCGACTGCGACTACGAGTGAGGCAAACAGTAAAACGAAATCGACCTTGACTGACAGCTTGACATGAACTCGACTGCTCTCAGCAGCAGCAGTTACAGCAACAACAACAGCATCACCCACAACACATACACACATTCATACACACACACACACGCATACAGAGAAGAAGACTTTAGCCCCAGCTACATTGGGCTCATTATTTTCGCTTTAGCCGGTCAGCAGAAGCAGCAAATGTGTAGCCCAGAGAGAAATGGGACAGGTAATATTAATGTGTATATGTATATGTGTATTCGAGTGTACGTGTGTGTGTGTGTGTTTGAATGTGAGTATGTGCAAGTGTATATATATATATAAGTTCTTAAAGCCATCAAACCACAAAGAGCTGAGCGAGGTTGCGGTTAACAGTTAAAACTGCTTTTAGGCAATTTTTTTTGCACGTTCTGTTATACATTAAATTTATTTAAGTGATATATATGATATATACATACATACTATAGCTTTTCTATTGCTAAGCTATTTGCATTGCGGGTAAAAAAAATTTTTTTTGCATATTTTTCTATTAATTTAAATAATTTTTTTTTATATATTTTTGATAAATTTTATATATTTACTATTTATGTATAGTATTATATGAATTAATTTTTGTATTTTTTTTTTTATACATTTTCATTATTTTAGATAAATTCCAATTGTATATAAATATTTTTGTTTTTAAATATATTTTTTTTAATATTTACTGAATAATTTATAATTTTTTTTTACATCATTTTTATATATTTACATTTTAAACATTTTTTTTTTTGCAAGTTTTTTTATTTTTCAAATATTTTAATTTTTTTTCCTAATAGTATTTCTTAGTTTTTTTTTTTATTTTTTTTTATATTCATTATCAAAACAGAATTATTAAATTTTTGTTTATACTAACTAATAAAAAACAAAATAAAAATTTTAATAATTCATAAAAAAAAAAATTATTTAATATAGTAAAAAAAAAGGAAAACTGTAATAAAATCGTAAAACACTTATATATCTGCTTAGAAAATGTTTATGTATTCAATACACGGCTCTTAAAAGCGCTTTAGCTACGCAGCGTTTGTCTCACATGTGGCCCGAAAAAGTAGGCAACATTTTTTATTCAAATGCCTGCAGGTCAACCGAATGTCAGCAGCAGAGACTTGACATGGCAAAATGGAGAGAAAATGGAAAGTAGAAAGTAGAGTGAGCTGAAGAAAACGTGGAGCAAGCATATATAGTTGAGCCCGCATATAACAGATATCGTAGTCATTGCCGTTGTCGTTGGTCGTTTTGTCGTTTTGTCGTTTGCCATTGTCGTTCTCGTTCCCATTGCTGTTGCTGTTGCCGTTGTCGCTGATGTTGATGTTGATGTGGAAGTTGCTGTTGGCCGTTTTGGTTCGCATCGGTTTTGCAGGTTCGGCTTTTGTCCGTGTCAAAGGTTCATAAATTCCTTTTAATCCTGCTTTATGGCGACATCACATCGAACATGAACTTTAACGCGACAACGACGATGATGACGACGACGACGACGACTACGTTGACTACGACGCGACTTCATTTGCATTTTACAACTTCATTTGTGCGATGCGAGAAATAAAAGAAATGTTCGCAATTTTCACACACAAAAACCAATTGGTGTGATTTGCATGTATGTATGTGTGTGTGTGTGTGTCTTTGTGTATCTATGAGTTTGTGTGTGCTATAAAATTATTGTTTAATCTTGCCAACTGACCGTGGGCGTGGCAACCAAACACGCCCCGACTCACACACACAGCGGGAGAGAGAGAGAAAGCGAATTCAAAGCGCGAATGTTGCGCGACAAGCAACAATTACTTTGAATAACCCTCAGCTGCCACACCTCTTGCCCTCTGCCACCCGCACACACACGGCCTTGATTGGGACCGCGAACCGGAAATGAACATTTGCACGGCTGTCGATTGAGCCAGTCATTGACCAACCCAAACACACACCTCACCTGCCCCCAAAAAGATTACCCCACATTCAGCTCAGATTGAGGCCCATTAAAATTCACTTTGCATTTGTTTTGTTTGTTTTTTTTTTGTTTTTTTTTTTTTACTATTTTTCGTGTTTTGTTTCAATTCTCAACTAATTTATTTATAATCATTTTGTTTTGTCTTTGAGTTTTAGTTTAGTGACACCCTAAAATATAATGTTTGTTCATCTTGTTGTTGTTCTTCGTGTTGTTGTTCTTCGTGTTGTTATTGTTAATTACAATTTTTTCTTTTCTTCTTTCGTTCGAATTGAGTTGGCGTTGAATTTATATTAATTTAATTTTTATTTATTTATTTATTTAATTTTTAATTTTCGTTTTCAACTTTAATTCGATTTTTGCATAACATAAAAATAAAAAAAAATTCGAATAAAATTTTTAACAATCAAATAAAATTCATCAATCAGTTAATTAAAGTTGTATCAATCGATGAAACGATTGAAACAAACAATCAATCAATGCCTGCAGTCTTTACCAACTCAATTCCACTTAAATTTAAATTTGCATTATTATTATTATTTTTTAATTATAATTATAATTATAATTATTATTATTATTATTATCAATATCATTTTAATTAGATCGCTTAAAGTACAAAAACACTTTTAGTTGGACTAACACGAGAGTTTTGGATTTTGTTTTTTTTTTTTCTTTTTCTTTGAGGAATTTTTTTTTTTTATATATTTTGTGAATGTTTTCAGGGATGATTTTTGAATAGAGAATTTTTATTCTCTGCTTTGTTTTCTTTTTTTTTGTTTTTAGCATTAATTCTTTTGGTTTGTCTATACACTTACAATGTGACATTTGACTGTTTAAATATGCATAGCGAGTAGAAAGAGTGGAAAAGAGTGTGTCTGTCTATTTGTTTGTATGTATATGTGTGTATGTGTGTGTGTGTGTGTGTGTATGTGTTTATGTGTTTATGTGTGTGTGTGTGTTCTATAATACAACAGAGGGGCAGGCATTAAAGCCTTTGATAAACCCCACAGCTACCTATGCCTAACTATGAAAAGATTCGAAAAGTTCTTCACATAAACTTGCAGAGAGAAAGAGAAGGAGAGAGAGAGAGAAAATTGACCTTCATAGAAGCAAAACATAATTGAAATAAATTGACTTTATCTTTTGTTCATAATATGCTCTTAAAACTTCTTGAACCGGTTCATTTGTGAAACATTTTAAACTGTGGTTCAGCAATCAGCGCAAAAATATTTATTTTTTTTGATAGAGCTTTGCATAATTCAAATAAATTTGCATCATCACATTAATTATAAATTCTTCAAGCCTAATTTACGCTTGCTTGAACCGGTTCAACTGTAAACCATTCTGTAATCTGTTTCTGCAAATATCAAAATACATATTTCGCTTCTCTTGATAGAGTTTCATATATAACAAAAAAATTGATATTGATTTTTGTTTTTTTTCTAAGCTAATTTCTTACACTTGAACCGGTTCAAACTGTGAATCATATTATAATTTGGTTCAGCAAGCATTAAAACACATTTACCCTTACTTCATACATACTCTACATACATAGTTTCACATTTCGTTCCATTCGTTTACATGTTTCAATTTTCAAAGCACGAACCGGTTCACAAGTTTCATTCATTCATAGCTCCACTCTTTGCAACTGCTGCAAGTTTATGTGAGCTTCGGTGGCTCCGAAGTAAAAGTGTTTTTGGGGTTTTATTCTTTTTTTTTTTTACTTTTTTTTGTTTGCTTATTCATCTCGGCTGTACACAAGTTCGATTAGCTTTTAAAGATATCCTGACCAGGCTGAGGCGATGAGGCGCCACCAGTACCATTACCTGTACCATTGGGATCTGCATTTAAACGCTTTAACATTGCATTACGATGCAGCCAATAGGGCGGAGGATCTGGTGGTTGTCCTGGCAGTAAGGTTTTCGCCTTTAGCGAAGTTGGGGCAGTTGGGGGTTTGGGACTATGCGAACCAGTTGCCGCACTGTACATCACAGGATCGGCCAGCTGAGCGGCTGACTGCTGGCCAATTGCCACACGCAATGGCGTCTCCTTTTTGCGTATGGTATCGCACGTTTCTTTCATCTTACACAGCTGATCCTGCAGATTGCGATACTCTTCAAGAAAACGTTCCAGCTGCGCTGCATGATAATCATAGGCAGCGACTGAGGAATTAGCAGCACCAGCAGCACGCGTTGCCAGCGCTGAAAAATCAAGCAACGGCGTCGCTGCGCTGCTCAGCGAACGTTGATGTTGCACCGGTGATGAGGGTAAACTTGGCTTTTGACCCAAATGATGTGCATGTATGCCGCCCTTATGGGCGCCACTCTGCACCAGATTCAAGAAGCTATTGGCACGCTGACCACCGCCCGTATACGTTGTTGTGCTGGAATAGTTAGCATAACTCGACTCTGCCGAGTAGCGTCTACCCAGACCCATTGCCTCATTGAGAAAGCTGCCGTCACCTAAGGTGCTGCTGCCATATTTGCTAGAGTTATCCGCCAGCAGCGGTGATTGACTGTCTGAGGAGTTGCGAAAATATTTTCCACTATGTTTCAGCTTACGTGGCAATGTACAAAGTCCACCATTGGCAGGAGTATAGGCATGGCCCGGCTGTCCCTGTGCTGCTGCTGCTGATTGTGATTGAGCTTGAGCCACAGCATATTTGGCAATATCAAGCAGATCTGGATAGTTGCTATCAAATAGATCATGCTCCTGTCCCTCACCATCGCCACCATTGCTGCTGCAGAATACTGAGGTTGCCATTTCATCTGCTGGATGATTACCATAGTGGTGAGTATAGGGTGTCGCATTACAGGATGTTGTGCCTTGACTCGTTGATGTTGGTGTTGTCAGTTTACTATGCGGCGATGTGATCATTGTTGTTGCAATTGGTGTCGTCTTCCAGTTACCTGTGTAGACAGCAAGTCGAGCAGCAGCATCCACTTGACTTGAGATTGAACTTGAAGCAGAATCAGTGCTGCAGAAAAGAGAAAGTAGATGTTAGAGAGAGGGAGAGAGAAAGATAAATGCGAGGACGTTAAAAAAAGTCCTGGAAAAAGTATATAAATTCTTGGAAAATGATGTAGGACTCTCAGTTTTTTTTTTTTTTTTTGCTGGAATTCGTAGTTCTCTGGAACTGGAAAATGATGTAGGACTTTCAGTCTGTTTTTTTTGCTGGAATTCGTAGTTCTCTGGAACTGGAAAATGATGTAGGACTCTCAGTCTTTTTTTTTGCTGGAATTCGTAGTTCTCTGGAACTGGAAAATGATGTAGGACTCTTAGTGTTTTTTTTTGCTGGAATTCGTAGTTCTCTGGAACTGGAAAATGATGTAGGACTCTCAGTTTTTTTTTTGTTGGAATTCGTAGTTCTCTGGAACTGGAAAATGATGTAGGACTTTCAGTTTTTATTTTTGCTGGAATTCGTAGTTCTCTGGAACTGGAAAATGATGTAGGACTCTCAGTCTGTTTTTTGCTGGAATTCGTATTTCTCTGGAACTGGAAAATGATGTAGGACTCTCAGTCTTGTTCACTGGAATCCGTATTTCTCTGGAATTACGTTTGCTACAGCAATCAAATGTTGCATAAATGATGACTGGCAGGCAAATCAAGTATATTTCAAAATTTGAACCCCTCCCATTATTGCCTTATAAAAGTTATTATCGATTAATGCATCAACCCTACAGTGTAACTTCCCTTTGAGTTTAGTTCTTTATCTTTTTTTATATTGTATATAAAACAAAAGTTCAACATGTGCTGCTGCTTGCTGCTTGCTACTTGCTACTTGCCACTTCTAGTTGCACATACTATTAGAATATACATATGTATATTCATAATATTGTTGAAGTATCGCACTTGGTCGTGTGACTTGGCAAGGCGCCAATTTGCAATGAGGGTTGCCCAAAAATAAAATACTCATACGACGCGTGTGGCAGGCATCGCATATTTTGCGCGTCATTAGCACGCGCCCGCAAAGCACATGAAAGAAAGAGTGCAGGGGTGGGGGGGGGGGGCAAGGAGTAGGATAAGTGAAAGAGGAAAGGGTTTTGGTATCAGCACTCGAGCGGAAAGTGGAAAGTGTCAAGTGTTGCCCATAATACAGCGAACGGATCCGGGCATGAAACGCACTCGAGCATGACAGCTCTTTGACGGGGCAAGCAAGTTGCAGCAGAAGCAGCAGCAGCATCAGTAGCAGCAGGACAATTGCCACTCGAAGTAACGAACCGCAGTGAACAAAAGCAAGGACATGTTGTCTATATATATATATATATATATATAGTAAAAGGCAAGGAAATATGCGATGAGCGATGAGTTTGTATGAACGGGGAAACGGGGGAACGCGTAGGTCAACTTACCCGCCGATGTCAATCAGACGTGGTATGTGCAGATCCGTTTCCTCAACAACGCCAACAGCAGCTGAATTATTCGTTGCGGATGTGGAAATCGAGCTCTTGCGTTGCATCTGCTGCTGCTGTTGCTGCTGCTGCAGTTGCTGCTGTGGCTGTGGCTGCTGTGCATCATCATCGTCGTCATCACAATGCGTTGAGACATGCAGGTAGTCGCCATTGCGTCGCGTTACATTTCCCGCACTGGGATTTACAATGGCCGATTGTCCGCCACCTCCAACTCCTCCAGCTCCTCCTCCTCCTCCTCCTCCACCACAGCCTATGCCAGCAACAGCAGCATCGTTTTCATTAAGCGGCGTATGAGTAACCCGCAAGTATCCTTGTTCCTGTTCATTATCATGAAAGAGACCAGCACCCGTTGCACTGCCACCACCACAACTCGCACCGCCACCCAAATCCGGTCGCACACGTGATGTCATCTCAATCTTTTCATAGCTTTCGCTACGTCTCACAGGCGGCACTGAATTCCATAACCGCAACTTGCGTCGCCTACGCAACGAACAGAAGCAAATCGCCGCAAATGATGAACCAACCACAAACAGCAGCGCTGCCAACACGCCCAATAGCACAATGCGTACACCCAATGGCGCCTCAGGCGGACGTCGTGAGACCGCAAGCGTTACACTTGCTTCCACTTTGCCAGCTTTATTCTCAGCGGCACAAGTGTAAATTCCAGCATCCTGCATATCTGCCGTCAGTATTGTTAGGTTCGAGGCATTGCGCAGCATATTGACGACATAAGTTTTTCGTCCTTGTGTCGCTGCTGCAATGCGCGGCTCCTCGCTATCTTCACCGACGCCAGCTGCACTTAGATTTGCAATTAGACGATTTTTGAGTAGCCAACGTACCGCTGGCTGTGGCACACCTTCAACATAACAGCTCATGGTCACATTGCGTCCCTCGACTCCGTGAGCTGTCGTATCGGTTGCCACAATTTGTGGCACACATGCGAAATCATCAACATCAAGCTTATCCCAGGCACGTCCGGCAAGTCGCGCTGGTGCCTCACATGTGGCTGGTATCCCACTGGGAATATTCTGTTGCAGCATCCAGGCACGCAATGGACGCAATGAACAGCTACAATTCCAGGCATTGCGTGCCAACTCCAAGCCATGCAACGAGGCCAATGATGTTATAGTGCCGGACCTAACCTCACTTAATCGATTCCCATCAAGTTTCAGCCATTCCAAGCTGCTCTCAAGGCCAGCAAAGGCTCGCACAGCAACGCTGGCAAGGCGACAATCGCTAAGATCAAGTCGCACCAGTTGTGGCACATGTGCGAATGCATCATCGGGTACACGTGCTATAGGGTTGCCACCTAGTCGCAATTCACGCAACTCCGAGACATGATAAAGTGCATGCGATGGTATTGCCATCAATTGATTATTACTAAGATCCAGCTCGACGAGATTAATGAGCTTACGGAATGCATGTCGCTCAATGAGACGCAGGCGACAACGTGCTAAATAAACTTTCTGTAGATTTAGTAATTGTGCTGTGGCAAAACTATCATCGGGTATGTTTTGTATATCGTTGCCACTTAGATCCAATAATTGGGTGCCCGCATCGAGGGGTTCGGGTATATGCGTTAGATTGGCATTAAGGCACAATACGGACTCCTTGCCGCTTTTCCACTTGCATTCGCACACCGAGGGACATTCGCCACGCAGCTGGCCACAGTTGAGTAGACAACAGAATAACAGCCACAGTAGCTGACCAAGCGGTGGTATAGGCGGATGCAATCGTCGTAGGGGTCGTTGTCGTGGACGATCTCTTCTGCCTTTTCGACGCACCTTCGTTGAGAGGGTAAGTTCTTTGGCGCTATTATCTTTGGCTATGTCGCGGGGTCGTTGTGCTGTTTGTTCATCCGCCAGCGTCGCTGTCGCTGCGGCCATCGCATACTAGGAAAACTAATCGTCAAACGATTCTCGCTGATATTTAGCTTGACGATATTAAGCCGCTGATTGATGATTGATTGTTGCCTCTGAAAAAGTAAGAGAAAATTAAGATGATAAATAAGAAATAATCGATTGTTATCGATATACATATGTATCAATTATAAACTTGTATTATCAAACTATTGATTTAAATATATAAATATTTATTTTGCTAAATAATCGATAATAAAATTATCGATAATGATTATATAGTTATCGATATATAAGCAGTGTCCAAAATTATCGATTATGTTTATGTAGAAGCAATGCCCATCAAAAATCGTTAATCGTTATGCAGTTATCGATTGTCGATAACTATTTATCGATTTTAAAATCGATTGTAAACTGTAAATTTTAAACCAAATTATCGATATTACATTATAAAAAAATTATCGATATTATTATTACAATATATCGATAAACAACTTATCGATAAATTGTTGAGATTTTTACTCAATTTCATTTCAGCTCATTAAGTTATAGATATAGTCATATACTGAGCATATTATGTCTACTATATAGCAGAATGTATCGATGGCTGACTTATCGATATTTATTTTATTGATACTTTATGCACTTTTCTTAGGCTTAAAGTTAAAGCTGTTGTAATAAATTTGTTGTTGCAGCAATGCAAAAACATTTTTCAATACATTTTTCTGTCGTTGGCTGAAAATATTTGTAATTCCAATCCCGTAACTAAGTTTACTTAGAAGACTAAGCACATATCATAGTTTACAATATTATCAAATTTATGTTTGAAAGTAAGCTATCAATCGAGTTGTCATGTTGTCGCACTCTCTCTCTCTCTCTCTCTGTTTGGTAGAGAAAGCACTTGGCACATAAGGTGACTCGATAAGTGCAAGTGTAATGCGGCTGCCATAAACTTAGACTCTGTGACAATTTAATAAGCCTTGCGTTCGCGCTGTATTTCCATCATAACTGTCACTTGGTGCAGCGACATTAAGTCATAACAACACCAGGGCAAAGCGAAGCCACCAAAGCGTCACTTCCCCCCCTCGTGATAGTCGACCAAAAAGAGTTGACTTCAATGAGTTTAAGGCAGAAGCAGCAAAAGCAAAACACTGAGCTGAGCACAAAACTTGCCATATTCACTTCAATTTTCTACTCTCTCTCTCACTCTCTTTCTCTCTGTGTACTTTACTCTCTGTCTCTTTTTCGCGAAATTGTTAAGTTGACTTGGGGTTTTTATCGTGTGGCCCGCGGCTTTTATTTGACTTGTCTGGCAACACAAACCCCTTTTGCCTGCTGCGCGTTGGTTTGTGTTTGCGGCATGTTGCAATTATGGACGAGCAACATGCAAGTAGAGTAAGCAAAGCTAACGTAAAGTAAAAGCAAAGCAAAGCAAAGCAATGTGCAGTGAAGCAAGGCGAAACGAAACGAAACGACGATGAGGTTAATATATAAAATTTGCATGCAGCCAACGGGGCGTATGCACAACATTTTAACATTTCCGCTTTAATATTTCAAGCAAAACAATAAAAAAAATAAAAATAAAAGAAAGAGACACTCATAGAGAACTGATGAAATTACCTAGTGCATAAAGAGAAAATAAAGAGAAAAATATGTTAAAGCAATTGAAAATGCAAAGATTGAAGACTTGAAGAATTAAGCTGAAGAACTTCAACTGAGACTCTGAGAAATTATCATCATGATGATGATGATGATGCAGCAACTTAAGTGGCATTCAAAATTGTATAAAATTATATTCGATGACAGCTAAGAAGATTATGAAAAACGCATAAAGCAAGCAACACTGAAAGATAAGTGAAGGAAAGGGCAGAGAGAAATGGAGGTGGCGGGCAGTGAATATTGTTGGTTAACTAAAGGAATATGTTAATTTCATTGTATGTCAAGCGCAACGTGACGTTGTGATTCACTTAATCAATTCACTTGTAATGAGAATCTGTAATCAAGCACTCTTACTCTCTCTCCCTTTCTCCCTTTCTCTCTCTGTCTCAGTCTCTCATGCTGTCTCACTTTAGCCTTAAAACATAATATTCATCGATATATGCAAAAACACTTAACTCAATTTGCATACAAAAAAAACAACAAGAGTGACACGACAGCAGGCTCAACGAATCCTTTTGCGGTAGAAGAGGCTGAAGCCTTTTTTCCAACATTTCCAACAGCAGCATCAGCTACTTAATTATAATGATATGAAGAATTTTAAACGTAATATTTGCAACAGTTAATTGAAAACACGTACAGTGTGTCATATATAGTATATATCGGATATATATATACATATATAATTCTTACTTTGCTTTTGCTGGCTTTAAAGCTTTCGCGAAACTTTGGCAAGCCGCACAAATGCTGACTGGCTGACTGTCTGGCTGGCTGGCAATGCTGTTAGTTTTAAAAAGAGTTTGCAAGCAAGCAACAATAATAACAAAACAACAAAATATTTTAAAGCGGTTATGCAGTTATCCGTAAAACGGATTCGAAACAAAACCGGAAGCCGCAAAGCAAACAAACGCTTTTGCAAAAAACCGCGACAAGAGTCACAGCCAATGTGTGTGTGAGAGTGGGAAAGGCAGAGGCAAATAACAGCAGGGAAGGGAAGGCAGTGAGGAGTGGAATGAGAATAGCACGTGACTAATGTAGATGTATTTGTTTCTATTTATGTATGTATGTGTGTGTGTGTGTGTGTGTGTTTTTCTATGAGGGTCAATACACTGGACGACGATGACGACGTCGTCGGCGCATGAAATGAAGTTTTTGCATGTTACTAAAATACTCAGCCGCATTTTTTGTGCGCCACAGAGACAAACAAACAAATGAACGAACGAACGAATAGACAGACAGACAGACAGATAGACAGACAGCAAGTGGCAGCAAGCAATGCTGAGAGTATTGAGGAGAGGCATGGCTAAAGAATTGGAGTAAGTGAGATAGATAAAAAGACAGTGTGCAGACATCGTACAAAACAATAATACAATGGGCCACATGTGCTGTGTATTGTATGTGTGTGTGTGTATGTGTGTGTGTTTTTGCATTGTCGTTTGCCATACCGTTTATCATATATGAGCATGACGACAACATGAAGTGTGCAACATGCAGTATGCAACATGCAAAGTCTAGTCCCTTCCCATCTCTCTTGCACTCTCTCTCTTTCTTTATGACCTGGTCGCATGTTGTTGCTCTTGTTGCTTTTGTTTTGGCCATTGTTGCTGTGCATTTACTGCAGACACTAATCCTATTTATGTTGCATTGCAGCGAGGTTAATAATTTTATTTACCAACTGCCACTGGCACGTTTCATACAAATTCTCGTTGTTGCCATTGCAGTTGCAGTTGTTGTTGCTGTTGCTGTTGCTGTTGTTCCCCTGCAACGTTAAGCTGCTGCTGCTGCTGCTTATGACACACGATACGTGCTCAGAGTTCGAGAAACTTTTTCCTTTAAGATTTTCTTCATAAGGCAATGGCCTCAAAGGCACAGATTCAATACAGCCAAACGTAGACAGAGAGAGAGAGAAACAGAGAGAGAGAGAGAGACAGAGAGAGACAGAGGCGTGTTTGCTGACTTGAGCCTAATGAATTCGACATTAATATTTTTCTTATGGATAAATAAGTATATAGCATTTCCGCTAAGTAGTCGACAAATGTGATTTCATTTAATGTCAAAGTTGTCTCAGCAGCTACAACAACAACAACAACAATAACAAATATTAAATACTTTAGGCATTGTATTAAAGAAAGAGCGAGAAAGCAAATAGCACAAAAAAATTATTTGTGCTTGTGCGACTAGTTAAATACGCAGCAATAAATAAAGAAATTAATATATAAATTTATTTAATTATTTAAATATTAATTTGAATAAAGTTCATTAATAATATTAAGCATAATTTTAATTAAATTATAAATTGAAATATTCACAAAAAAAAAAAAAATAAAAATAATAAAATTATTAAAAATATAGAGAAAATAAAAAATTTATATAAATCAATGAGAAAAATAAATAATAAAATTATTAATTGAAATATTCACAAAAAAAAATAAAAATAAAAACAAAAATAAAAATAAAATTATTAAAAATATAGAGAAAATAAAAAATTTATATAAATTATTATAAATAAATTGAAATATTTACAAAAAAAAAAATAATAATAAAATATAATAAAATATAGAGAAAATAAAAAAATATAAATCAATGAGAAAATTAAATATAAATACAAAAAAAAATTCTAAAAAAAATAATAATGATAAAAATATAAATATAAAATTAAAATATAAAATAAATAAAAATTAAAAAAATAGTAATACAAAATAACAACGAAATATTTGTAATAAATTTTAATTAAATATTAAAAATAATAAAAGTCATAAAAACGAAAAAAATTTTATTTAAAATTTACGAAATTTATTATAAAATAAATTAATATATATTAAAATAATTAAATAAATCAAAAACATTAAAAATGAAATAAGAATTGACATTTTTAAAAATTTGAAAACAAAATAAAATCAATATAAAATATAATATAAACAATATAAAAAAAAATTATGATCATTATATAATAAAAAATAAAATAATGAATAAAAGTATTTATTTATTTAAGTAAATTATTAAATTGTTAATAACTTATTAATATAAGAATTATAATTGTTTTGCCAGCACAAGAGATTATATTATATCTATATATATATATGTTATATCTACATCTCTTTAACTATATGTGTCTGTCAGTATTTATTTGCTATGCTTATTGCATAGACCTTGCTCATGATTCACTGTATTTCTAGAGCATACGAAAGTATTAAGTGACAGCTGCCAAAAAGGTTTGCTGACGTTGTATTTTGGCAGCTCAGCAACTGCTACACATACACACATACAACACACACATATAAGTGAGAGACACATGCATACACTTGCTTCTATTTTGCTTTAGTCTTGCTGAAACTTTCATCATTTCACTCACTTTTCTTTTTAGCTTACTTGTTCGCTATTCGCTGACTGCTGCCTGCTGCCCGTTGCCCGTTGTTCGCTGACTTTCTGCCTGCTTTAATGTAAAAATAATGTCCTTTCAGGCCGCATTGATTGCAAATAAATTACACACATTTGGCAGCCGGCGTCTGGGGCAGGACATTTGCTATAGGAAATGTGAGATAGACCTTGCTAAACAAAGAGACAAGCAATGAGTGCTATGTATATGCTGTAAGCTACGTAATGATGATGATGCTGATGCTGATGATGCCGTTAGAAGAGATATGTAAGACGCGTCAGTCAGATTAACTGCCTCAATGAGACGATGTTGACTTCATAAAGCTGCTTTAAAACAATATCAACAACAACAACATTAAGAGAAGAAAAAAAAAAGCAGAAAGCATAGTTGAATAAACAGAGGAAGTTGCAGAAGTAGTCAAAGATAAAGACAATTACAGCAACAACAAAAAAACCGAAATAAAAAAAAAAATAAAGACTAAGAACAACAACAATAAAAGTTGTCTAAAAAATGGGCAACGCCATTAATTTCACTTTGGCGCCGACGCCGTTGAAACTTTAATTAGAAAATCCTGCCAGAGATTTTGTGTAATTTTCTTTTGATGCCGTTGCTGCTTCTGCTATTGCTGCTGCTTCTTCTGCTGCTTCTGCCGTGCTTGGCCACTGATAATGAAGTTCCTTTTCTTGTACTTTTCTTGTTTTTCAGTTCACACTTCCGGCTTCATTATGCGCAAATTATTTTAACTGCACTTTTGGCCTTTTTTTTCCACTCTCTGCTGCTGTTGCTGCCAGGGCTGGATAAATATTTTCACTAGCTGCAGCCACAGCTGAGACTTTGATAGCGAATTCCCTTGGTCGTTGTCCTTAGTGAAAAGTAATCTTTAGCTTCAGCCCCAGCCTAAAAACCACTTACACTGTCCTCACTCTCTCTCTCTCTCTCTTCACACACACTCTCTCTCTCTCTCTCACACACACTTACTCTACAGCTCTCTGTGCTCAGTGTTCACTGTCATTATTCATTTTTGTGTGTATTTCTTTTATGCTGTGTAACCTTTGCCGCATTGTTTCTAGCCGCTGCCGCAGCTGTAAAGCAATTTTCGTAAGCATAATAGACTTTCCCTTCATATGCCCCACTTCTTCACTTTCCCCTACATTCATTTCCCATTCTTCTCTTGGCCAGCGAAAAAGCCAGCTAAAAAAAAAAAATAAATAACTGTAAAGAAAGCAAACAAAATACCATAAATGTAAGTGCAAGAAGTACGAAGGAAGAAGAAGCAGTAGCACAAAAAAAAAAGAAAAAATGAAACAGCAGCTAAGCGTTATTTCTCAAGGGGCGCAAAGCCTGAGGATTATGTCGAGAGCTTAGCTGATTCTTCTCTTTTTTTTCCTTCACCATCTCCTGCTCCTTTCAACTACACTGCCTCTCTCTCTTGTTCACTTTTCGTTCCTCTCTTTCCTTCTCTTTATACATTGCTGTCGCCTCTAACTTGCGGTCAGTTACCGTTGCAGTTTCAGCTAGGGGCGCGCCATATTCCAAAACTAGGCTTAGTCTTAGGGCTACTTTTGTTACGTTTGTTCCATGCTATGTATTTGCCTATTGCATATTGTTTGTTCTCATCCAGCAGTCAGCAGGCAGCAGGCAGCAGCCAACATCCTGCATCCTTCATTCTGCATTCTGCATCCTTGCAGCGTTCACTTTTAGTCCTCTCGCTCTCATTTCTCAAGTGCTCTCCGCAGTTGTTGTTATTGTTGCCTTTGTCAACGATCCTATTGCCATTTGTTTTTTTTTATTTATTTTTTTTTTTTTGTTGATTTTTAACTGCCTGAAGTTGTGCAAGGGAGCCACAAATGGAATTTGGAATAAATGTTAATCATTGGGGTAACTAAACTTGCAACTTTTAATAGCAAACTGGCTTCAGAATAGATTTTAAAAATGTTATTTAACTAGTGAGAAATATTTAAATGCATAACTTGACGTATACGTAATCTGTCAATAATCTATAGATTTTTATTTTATATATAAGCCTTAAGCTTACATTTTATTTATTCATGTTTAAGTTACTTAAAGCTCTTTAAAAAAACATTAAAAAAGTACAACGTTACGTATACGTAATCTGTCAATAATCTGCAATTATATGTTTTATGTATTGGCTTGAGCTTCAATAATATTTATTCATTTTTTTTTTTGATACATTTTAAGACTATTAACGTTTAATAAATCTTTCAAAAATATATTATAAGCGTACATCGTGGCGTATACGTAACATTTTTTTTGTTCTTTTAGCTTAAGCTCCACAAAAATAAAATTATTTAAAATTAGTTTTCTAACAATATATTTAAAGAGTTTAAAAATTAGTTAATGTTGCCATAAATATTTTAAAAATGCAACATGGCGTATACGTAATCTGAAAATATTTCTTATATCTTATGTCTTATCAGCTTAAGCAACAATAATATTTATTCAACTTTTGTAATACTTTTCTATATGATTTATGTTAGTTAAAGCTCTCAAAAGTATTATATACGCTTGACCTGGCGTATACGTAATTTTTAAATTAATCACAAAATATGTCAATCAGCCTAAACTCTCGTTATGTATTCAAGTCTATATTTTTGTAAATAATACTTTAGAGACTGCAAAACTCCTTGGAGAAAATGTGCAAAAATATATTTGCTAAATTTTTACATTCTCTTTCTCTTGTTTTTTTTTTTTTTATTATTGCTGCTACTGACAAACAGTTTGAGCTAGGTTCAAATACGGCAAACAAACAATAATAACAAAAAAAAAAAAAATGTGAAAATATTATTTTTGATATATTTGGAAGAAAGTCATAAGAGAATAGAACTGCGATTAAATTGAGAAGTTTTAACTGCCTACACACAAAATTTTTATTATTTATAAATATAAATATTGCTAGAAAATTCTCAAATAAATTCAGAAACAACTGATAAAATGAAAAAGAAATATTATTTTTATTTATAGCCAAAAAAAAAAAAAGAAAACATTTTAATAAATTTTGAAGTTTGAGAAATGATTGCAGGTATTTATAGCAGCTTACTATGTTTAAGCAGTTCAAGTTAATCGATATACAAATACAAAGCCAAATAAAGAAAAAAATTGAAAAATTGAATTCATTGTCAGTGAACATTGAGCAGTTTATATTTTGCACGACATTTGCTGATTATAATAAATCATTTAAATTCCATCATATTTATATTGACAAATATTTTCAAGCAAGAAACAAACTTTGTTTTTCATTTTTAGTGTTTTGTTGCTTTTGGTCTGGTCAAAATGTATGTTAAATTTCAACATGAATTTCATTAGAATTTATTGCATGACATTGTCACAACAGATTTTTCGTATGTTTTGTTTATGTGAAAAATTTTTTTGCTTGTTGCTATTAAAATAACATTTATCTTTTTAGATATCTCTTGAAACAGTTTTGCCAACACTGTTTCTATATATTGTGCTCAACAAGAACATAAAAAAAGTCTTAAGTGGCACTCAATATGCAGTTCGATTGGCGGATAAATTAAACAGCCGATGGCATAAAGGACGCTAAGTGTGTGGTGAGTAACAATTGTGGAATGTGGAATTATGGAGTGGGATATGAGATGCGTGTATCTTATTGAGCTATAAATGTAGAAATAAAAGTTAAATTATATCATCGTAGCACTCATAGACTTCTGTCTACCTTTTCTACTTTGTAGGGATGGAGGGGGGAGAACTCTGTCACATGCTGCTGCTGCTGCTGTTGTTGTCCAATGTAGAAAGGAAATGGTAGATAGGCAGAGACCAATAACCAATAATACCAAAAAGCTAATAAAAGTAAACAACCCGACAAAACAAAAGCCTATCGACCACATGCAGCATTTTGCTTTCGGGTGCCCGCATAATAAGAAACACACAGACACACACATACACACAGTCAGATAGAGAGACAGATATCTATATTCGCATACGTTTACAATTTCTAAGCATAAATATCAAAATACTTTTGGGGTACTTCAATTTTACGACAAGCACGACAAGGACACGAACAAGCACGTTGAAGAAACAGCTTCGTCTTTTTGTTGTTTTTTTTTTTTTTTTTGGTTTTTTTTTTTTTGTGTGTGACTCTTAAGCGCAACTGACAAACGTGTTCAATTGCCGCAATAAAACTTCCAGATAATATGTGAAAATCATACAAAGCACAATATTAAATTAGCTCAAAAGATGTGAATAGAATATGCCTCTCTCTCTCTCTCTCTCTCTCTCTGCTCAGTCTTGTTGTATGGCAGCTGAGGCAATAAAATGTTAGCCCACAATAAAGAAGCAGGCAAAGCGCTCACAGTAAGCGCGAAAGAGAGAGAGAGATAGAGAGAGACAAACAAAAAAGAAGGCGTTCATTTTGAGTAGGCGTAACCATGCAACGCCCACACAAGCAGCACACAAAAACGCCACAAGGTATGCCAGCTCATGCTTATGCTTATGCTCATGCCTGCAAGTCTTTGGGTCTTTTGCTATCACTGAGCAAATATTCATATTAAATTATGGGTTCACTTTAACTAAATCGCTTATCAAATATCTCTTGCTTTTTTTCTCTGTGTGTGCGTGTGTTTTTTTTTTTTTTTTTGGTGAAATTGATACAAAAGTTTTTCAATAGATTAAAAAGAAAATGTAATTTTTATTTTTATAAAGGGTTTTTTTTTTTAAATGTAATTTTTATTTTTATGAACTGTTTATTTATTTTATTTTTTTTTTTAAATGTTTATTTTATTTTTTTTTTTTTAATGTAATTTTTATTTTTATAAACTGTTTATTTTTTTTTTTATATATATAATTTTTATTTTTATAAACTGTTTATTTTTTTTTTTAATTTATTTTTTTTTTTTTAAATGTAATTTTTATTTTTATAAACTGTTTATTTTTTTTTTAATTTTTTTTTTAATGTAATTTTTATTTTTATAAACTGTTTATTTTTTTTTTTTTTATATGTAATTTTTATTTTTATAAACTGTTATTTTTTTTTTAAATTTTTTTTTTTTCTTTTATATGTAATTTTTATTTTTATAAACTGTTTATTTTTTTTTAATTTTTTTTTTTTTTAATGTAATTTTTATTTTTATAAACTGTTTATTTTTATTTTTTTTTTTTTTTTATATGTAATTATTATTTTTATAAACTGTTTATTTTTTTTTTATTTTTTTTTTTTAATGTAATTTTTATTTTTATAAACTGTTTATTTTTTTTTTAATTTTTATTTTTTTTTTTTTAATGTAATTTTCATTTTTATAAACTGTTTATTTTTTTCATATCATTTAATGCTGCTTATAATTGTTTTATTATTTACATATCTCATTCTCTCTCTCTCTCTGTCTCTCTCTCTCGTTAACTTATATATAGAGAAAATTGATTTACACTTGAGCATAGTTAACATTGTTCAATAAATTTGTTGTTTTATTTAATTGAATATTCATATTCATACGTATTCATATTCATATTCATATTCATATTGATTTATATGCGATTTGATGCATAGACAATGTCATTTCACTTTCTCAACTGACACATCTGGTGTGAAACGAGGCCAATGGTATTGAATGAGCAATGGTATTGGGTTGCTATGTTGCTTGTGCTGCAGATGCCAATCAAAACAAAATGAAAACAAACGCTTCACATACACATTCACATTCACATTCACATCGCATCAGTTTATTTATTTGTCGAGTGTTTTGGACACAAAAACTTTTTGCGAATTTTTGACCAAAAAAAAAACAAAAAAATACTTTTGCTCCAGTTATCAGAGAAATAGAGAGTGAGAAAGAGAGAGAGAGAGAGTGTTTGTGCTAGCTGAGAGTATTTTGTGGTAGCAGCATCACTTAGCTACTGTGACAGTTATTGATTATTTAGGCAAAGTTTTGGACAATGTTTCACGTTTGGCAACGTCGTGCAACGTTTTTGCTGCTGGGGAAATCAACGAAATTGGATCGCGTTTGCAGGCAAGTCAACTACTAATTGTTCAGGTGACCGTGGCAACATGATACGGTAACAGCTGCTAGCTGCTGCTGCTGCAACAACAACAATAATGTCAACGGGCAACAGTTACTGCAAATTTAATGACAACGCGCAGCACTTGAAGGGATTTTGGATGAGCTGCCAAAGTGGCTAAACTGAGCTTTAAGGCCACCGGAAATTTGATTTGCTTATGCTGCCACTGCTGCCACTGCCTTGCAGCGTTTGCAATCTCAACTCTGCTGCAACGAGCTATAAAAATCCATTTGACGTGAACATTTTTGCCTTGCATATGTATATATTTATAGGGCGGGTTATGTCGATGACGCTGGGAATGTGGGTGTATGGTCCATTGGGGGCATGGTTAAATGCATTTTGCTGTATGCGAAGGATTTTGTAACTTTCGATGCTTTCAACGCGCTCGCATAAAAGCTCAATAATAATATAATAGATTTTCGTCTCGCGATTTTGCTTGGCGCGTTTTACGCAACGTTGACTCGATTTGCACTTGAATCGCTAAAGGGTTCAGCAGCCAAGGCACAGTGACAGAGACAGACACTAAGAAAGAATGAGAGAGAGAGAGATAGAAAGTGTGATATATATAGGAAGCGAAAGACTAGCATAACATAGTCTTTGGTAGCGCAAGCGGGAGAAGCAATGTCTATGACAATGGCGCGTGTTTACGGCTGATTGGCTCAACGTAGACATAGACATAGACATAGATATAGATATAGATATAGACATTGACTCGGCTTGAAAACAGCGAACAGAAAATTCCAATGGCAATTTTATTTGATTTCATTTTCTATGTAGCTGCTGCTGCTGCTGTTGCTGCTGCTGTGCAAATATTTGTAAAATGCAAAGTTACATAAAGTATTTGCACAAATAAAAACAAAAGCAATAGCAACAACAACAGCAAATGGGAAATGAAAAATGAAAAATGGATTCTGAAAATGCAACGAATATTAAATATGCTTGCGCATAGCGAAATACTATACAAATATTTATATAAATATTTTAAATATTTGCATCACAAAAAAAAAAATAAAAATAATAATAAAAATATAACAACAACAAATGCAACAATAGCTAAAAAAAAAAATAGCAACAACAAATATTCATACACAATGGATTCGCTTGCCGTTCGATCGATCTTTATGCATTTTGATTTAGATTTTGATTTTATTTGCCAAATACTTATTTTATTTTAGCTTTGCAATAAAAATAAAGCGCACTCTCTCTCTCTCTTACTCTCTCACTCTTTCGCTCTTTTATTAAAACTCAATAATTGAAAATATATTTAGAAGATTTATGTAATTTTTTTTTTTTTTCTTTTTAATATGCAATGCGCGAATCCTTAAACAAAGTTTTACAAAATCTTGTACAAATCTTGTAAAGACAACACACAGCAAAAGTTCTTGCAAAAGAGCGAGTAAGAGAGAGAGAAACCTGCTGGCAGCTGCTGCCTGATTGCATTTCCTTAGACCACCTGGCTGATGTTTTCAATTTCCCTTTTACGTCCCCATTGTGCTCCTTTTAGCCTTTCGTCTGGCTTCTTTAAGAAGACAATATTGCCGCTGGCATTGAAAGCAGCCGTTGACGTTTCCAATTGCAACAAAAAAGCTACCAAGCATACTTTCGATCTCTTTTCACCTGCTGTTATATCTTATAGCTATCTCATTCACTTGATACAAGAGCTTGCTACGTTTCTCTAGAGCCGCTGTCTTAGTTGATTGCTTCGGGAAAGTTTGAAACAACATCAGCGACTATTCGCAGTGGCAGCTAAACTAACAGATGGATGAATGAATGCATTGCCATGAGTAAGTGGGTGAATGTCAGTTCGTCTATCAATGTATGTATGTGTATGTGTATGTGTGTGTGTGTGTGTTTATGTGTGAGTGGTTCAGTGGGTGGTTTGCTTCAGTTTGCCTAACAATCTTGTCATGATTTCTTTTCCATTTGCACTTCAAGCAGTTTCACTTTCTCTCACTAACTCTATCTCTCTCTCTCTCTCATTTTTTTTGTGTATTCGTCTTTTCAGTTCAATGACAATAATCAGCCATGTGAAAAGCTTTGTTTATTAGCGCGACACTGATGAAACATTTCCCAAAGCAAAATGTTGAAAATGCTACGGGAAATCACAATAATGTGAAGAAAGTTTTGTCATCTGTTTGATTGCAAGTTTGAAGGTGAAAAAACAAAAAACAATAAGTTTACATTTCTTCTACAGCAAAATTATTTCAATTTAATTTTAAAAATAATTAAAATTAATTTAAAAAAAAACTATTTAAATACAAATAGAAAACATAAAAGTGACCATCAAATGCATGAAAACTAATCTTTAAGCTAGAATTACCATTTTTGTTGCCTACTTTTTTGGGCATGTACTGAGTATGACGGTTCATAAATTTATGTTGCCTACTTTTTTGGGCAAAATTAATACAAAACTTTTTTGCTTGTAAATTTTTAAATTATTAAGAAATTTAATTAAAAATACGCAAAAAAAAAAATAAATAATAATAATAATAATAATAATTTTTAATATTTATTTCGATTACGAATTCTGTTTTATTTCGTGCAGTGCACTTCAATTACGCTTGATATGAGAAAATAAACTATTGCGAATAGTATTCGATTTGCAAGTAATCTCAAAATTAAATGTAAATACTCGTTCGTGACAGTCGTAATTAAAATTGTCGCGGATCAGAGAGACAACAGAGTATAAAATACAAATATACAATAACTATCGATGGATACATTTTTACAATGGATTGCCATATCCCCGGCGACTGTTTGCGAATTATTATCGTATATAATTTTTTTTTTTTTTCAATCATTTTTTTTTTTATTTATTTTTTGTGCTCTTTGTAATGTTAGTTGTTTCAGTCAATTAAATGCGAGGATTATAGAAAAATCTTTGCTATTTTTAATAAATATGCAAACATTTGCATAGAACACACACACACACACATGCAAATTTATTTCTCTCTGTGTGTATGTATGAGTGTATGTGTGTTTTTGTGTTACATTTGCATAAAAAAGAGACTAAAGGAAAACTGAGTGTTGTTTTTTTTTTTTTTATTGTTTGCACTGGCCACAAGAGCAATTTATAATAACTGGCAATTTTATGGATTTTATAGCGACAATCGACAGGATAAAGCTAAAACATTTCACGACAAGAACTAAGCCCGCATAAAGCTCATTCAATGAGGGACAACAGTTGGCGGCTGGCTTGTTGCAGAGACGTGACCGGAGAGGTTGGCATTGCAAAGCAATATATTTAATGGCATTAGTTTGGCATAAATTTTAAGTCTACGACCGCCCCCTAACTGACAGTCTCTCTCTCTCTCTCTCTCTTATTTATGCAGCAGAAAAAAAAAGCATAGAGTATTTAAAATTGTATATAATATAATATTCAGCAGCGCATAGATTGTGTATAAAATATTACAGTAAAATCTGAATAAATAATAGAAAATAAAATAAGATAAAAATGTAAATAAAATAAATATGGAAATAAAAATAAAAATAAATTCAAATGCAAATAAATAATATTAAAAAAAATATATATTAAAAGATGAAAAATATTAATATAAAATATAAAAATATTAAAAATAATATTTAATATATAAGAAAAAAATAATTTTATATATTTTTTATATATATATTTTTATTAAAATAAATCATAAAATAAATAATAAAAAAATATTTCTAAAATAAATTCAAATTTTTTTTTTTTTTTTTTTTGTTATTTAAATAAATATATTTATATATATTTTTATTTAAATAAAAAAGATATAATAATAAAATAATAATTAAAGTTAATTATAGGCAAACTTTACTGTAGCCATTCGCTTGATATACTAGAAATTCATCAGCCAATATTATATACTAGATGTTTACACTATATAGCAAAATTTTTAATACCTTTTGCTGTTCAACGTATAAAACTAGCGCACAGCTGGCCCACCTGTACATATACATATGATGTATAACTAGTGAGAGTGAGAGAGAGAGAGAGTAGATTCAGAGTCTACTACACATGCTACACATATATCACATTTTTTTTATTTTTGTATTCACCTTCCTACTGACAGACATTGCCTGCTGGCCGTCATACAAGCATACACTGTGCACAGTTTTATAGTTTATCTGCTATTGTTGTTGTGCTTTTGTATGCTGTTGTTGCATGGCCGTTATTGAAAAGCATTTGGTCATCAAAAATGTAGCAAACATACATATATACATATATATATATATATATATATCTCCTGGTATATATATAGATATATCTAGGGCTGACTGAGCATTCGGGTCAGTAGATCAAAAATTGCAAAGACAAACTGGTAAAATCTACAAAAAAAAAAAAATATAAAATGGACAAGACCAAATTGTCTGTTTGCTAGAAAGAGATAAAAAATGAAAGAGAGGGAGACAGCGAAAGATAGTTGCAACATTGTAGTATGCCATGTGCTTCACTTTCACATGCAGTCAAAGGTCAAGCGTATTGTATGCTGGCTCTAATGCTGGAATTACACCTTACCAGCACACATACACACACACATACACATGCACACAAATTGCATATCACACATCAGCCTCAATTTGCAGCGCACTAAAGAGCTTTAAATTTCTTCCTGCATTTCCTTCTTTTTTTTTCTGTGGCTTGCTCAGAAGCCAAAGCAATTTAAGCAGGCAAAGCTGGCTGCCATCTTCATTGCAATTGCATTGCCTGGTACCAAGATCCCTAACCAATCCTCAATTTCAATCCCATTGCCATTGCCAACAGCAGCAGCAGTAGCAGCAGCAGCAGTAGCATTCATTCAGTGGCATTAGAAGCGAGAGTTTTGCTCACAAATGAAATGCATTTCCATGCAATTTTCTCTGGCACTAAGCAAACAGCGGCTCAGCAGCCACATTAAGGCGAAAGTGTTGTCGCTGCGTATCTATGTGTGTGTCTGGCTGACAGACAGAGAGAGAGAGAGATAGCAATAGAGTAAATGTAAGAGAGAGAGTGAGTGCGAGAATGAGTGCAAGTCTATTATGCAGCATGAGCGAGCGTTAAGTGCTTTTGCTTCTTTTTTTTTTGCCCATGAAATAAGGCGAACACATTGTTTGTCCATTTATACTCACTGTGTGTGTGGTTGGCAGAGCGAGACAGAGACTGAGAGAGAGAGAGAGAGAGTGAGAACAATGACAGAAATAAATGTAGAAAAGCGACTTATTGACTGAGCTTAAGCGCTAATAGATTCTCGTCTCCGTTTAAGGCTGCGACACAAAAAGTCTTTTGGGAATATATAAAAAAAAAATATATATATATATATATATATATATATATATATATATATATATATATATGCATTTAGTCAAGCTGAAAGCATACGCAAACTGTCAGCTAAATTTACTAGATGCAAAACATATGCTAATTAAAAGCATGACATATGAAAAATGAACTGCGAAAAAATATTCAAAGATTATTGCAAGATTTTCTTATTGTTGCTGCTGCTGCTGCTGTTGTTGTGTGTGTGGCATAATAAAAGCCACTAAAAAGAGTAAACAATTTGTGCGCAGCTAAAAGCCGAAGAGTCAACAACAACAATAACAACAACAATAATAAAAGCCTTGCAGCAGCAGCAACAGCAACAGCAGCCTCTGCATTGCCCTCCCACTGAGCCAACTTATCAGTCAGCAGAGAAAGAGAACAATGCAAATAAAACAAAAGCAACGTTTGCTGCTCGCAAACAAATGCAAACAGAGTCAAAGCCACGCACACAGACACACAAATAGACACAGATACAGTAGGCCGCAAGGTGTATAATGCTGCCTCTGCTGCTGCTGCGGCTGCTACTCATTGTTCTTGTTATTGTTACGTTTGCGGCTTTAATTTTTACATGTTCCCCAAAGGCAGCAGCAGCAGCAGCAGTGCGCGGAGCTAAATCTAACAATTTTTAATTATGATTATGGCCAAACAAATTCAAACACACAGACAGACAGACACAGACACAGAGAGAGAGAGAGATAGACAAACAGACAGACAAACAGACAGAGAGCATGTTTTGTATTTGATTTAATTTTGCATGCAAATTTACAAATGGCAAAAAGTGCGACAAATTTCAATTTGTTTTTGCTCTGTTCAAGCAAAACAATCAAAAAACAACAGAAAAAACGTGAGAATGAGAGAAAAGGCAGAGAAATATGCTACATTAAAAGGTAACAGATATCTCTGTCGCTGTGCGCTGTGTGGCAATTGATTCCCTTGCCACAAAGTAGCATACTCACTCTCTCTCTCTCTCCTTCTCTCTCTCTCTCTCTGTGTGTGTGTGTCGTTTGCTCAATTATGCTCGCGCGTGCTATTTTTAATTGTCTGAATCAATCCGCGCTCGAAATTTTAATTAAATATTTAAATTAAATGTGCAAACAAACAAAGCGCAGAAAAAAAAACACAGACACACACGCTCATAACTACAGTTATTTGCTATGTCTCTGTGTGTGTGTGTGTGTGTGTAATGAAATTTAATTTTTTTTCTTTTTAGTTTTTTTTTATATTTTTATTTATTTTTTTTTTTTTAATACATTTTGTTGCGCATAATAAATATTTTTAGTAGTTTCGCTTGTTGTTGTTTTTGCTTTTGCTCTTAGCTGCCATTCATTTGCATTCATTAGGAATGCGACGCCATCCCCTCCCCCACCACATTTCTCTATGCGTGTGTATGTCAGCAATTAAACAAAGTCAAATGTATGTGTGTGTGTGTGTGTCTGTGTGTGGTGGGGGGAGGCTGGCTGACTGCTGGCTGAGAGTGGGTCACGTACGCAAAGTCAAGGACAATTTTCACATTACACGTGCCACAAAGAGCCTGACAGAGCAACAGGACCAAAAACCAAAATCAGGACAATCAACGTGTGTATTGCCATGCGTGTGTGTGTGTCTGTGTGTGTGTCTGTTCGCGTGTGTGTGTGTGTGTATGCCTATGTATTTTGCCTGTCTGTGTGCTTTGTTTTTGTCTTTTTAAATATGCATGGCAATGCACATGAGAGACAGCAACAAAGTGTAAGCGAGATAGAGAGAGAGAGAGAGAGAGAGAAGCAAGCTAACATTGCAATTGCAGCTTGCTGATTAAACAACAAACAAATTGTAAAATGTTGCATGTTGAATGTTACTACAGTAGCTTTTGCTGCTGCACTTCCATTAACATTTATTCTGCAACTAAATAAAACTGACAGAGAAGTCTAGCAGCAAGTAGCTCATCATACATCGTATCTCTATCTCTACAGCATCTCTATCTCTATCTCTATCTCTATTCTCTATCTTCTATCTCTATCTCTATCTCTATCTCTATCTCTATCTCTATCTCTCTATCTCTCTATCTCTCTATCTCTCTATCTCTCTATCTCTCTCTATCTCTCTATCTCTCTATCTCTCTATCTCTCTATCTCTCTATCTCTCTATCTCTCTATCTCTCTATCTCTCTATCTCTCTATCTCTCTATCTCTCTATCTCTCTATCTCTCTATCTCTTTCTATCTCTCTATCTCTCTATCTCTCTATCTCTCTATCTCTATCTCTATCTCTACTACTCTATCTCTATCTCTCTATCTCTCTTATCTCTCTATCTCTATCTCTATCTCTATCTCTCTCTCTATCTCTATCTCTATCTCTATCTCTATCTCTATCTCTATCTCTATCTCTATCTCTATCTCTATCTCTCTATCTCTACTCTCTATCTCTATCTCTATCTCTATCTCTATCTCTATCTCTATCTCTATCTCTATCTCTATCTCTATCTCTATCTCTATCTCTATCTCTATCTCTATCTCTATCTCTATCTCTATCTCTATCTCTATCTCTATCTCTATCTCTATCTCTATCTCTATCTCTATCTCTATCTCTATCTCTATCTCTATCTCTATCTCTATCTCTATCTCTATCTCTATCTCTATCTCTATCTCTATCTCTATCTCTATCTCTATCTCTATCTCTATCTCTATCTCTATCTCTATCTCTATCTCTATCTCTATCTCTATCTCTATCTCTATCTCTATCTCTATCTCTATCTCTCTATCTCTATCTCTATCTCTATCTCTATCTCTATCTCTATCTCTATCTCTATCTCTATCTCTATCTCTATCTCTATCTCTATCTCTATCTCTATCTCTATCTCTATCTCTATCTCTATCTCTATCTCTATCTCTATCTCTATCTCTATCTCTATCTCTATCTCTATCCCTTTCTCTCTCCCTCTCCCACCATGACCGATTACAATGCAATCATATTTCTGTTGCCTTTTGCTTTGTAAACTTAGTTTTGCTTCATTTTTTACCATTTTATTTTATTTTATTTATTTATTTTATTTATTTTTTTTTTTTTTTTTGGTTTTTTTTTGTCGTTTTGTTGGTCAAAGGTCAAATCAAATTCCAGGTTGTCACGCTCACTCACAATTCTGCACACATTTGCAATTTCCCATGGCATTTGGCTGCTTGCCTAATTTCACAATGGCCACAAACGCTTAAGGCTCAAGGCTCATGGCTCATGGCTCATGGCTCATGGCTCAAGGCTCAATGCTGAGCGCTGTACGCTGTACGCTATATGCTGAACAGCTGGCTGGCAAACCTTTTGACCTTTGGGCCATTGTATCTAAATGTTGCCTCAATCTGCAGCGTCATGATGCGGCACTTTAATAAACGCCAACAGATGACCAACCAACCAACCAACCAACCAACCAACCAAGCAACCAAGCAACCAAGCGACCAAGCGAACATTCAAGCATTCAAGCATCCAACATCAACTGACCAGCCAAAAACCAAACGTTGCCTTCAACTTCACCTCCACCTACGCTTTAGCTTCAGTTTTGGCTATAGTTTCAGCCTCAAATTTCATTTGGCACTTTCTCTGCTTGCCACACAGTTAAAAGGGCAACCTGCAGCAGCAGCAGCAACAGCAACAACAGCAGCAGCAGCAGCGGACGGGCAACTTTTGATTAATGTTTGTTAGTTTTGCCTCGCCGGCAAATTCATTTGTTTTAAACAAAATGCAGCAGACAAAAGACAATAGACAGAGACCGACTACCAGAGAGAGATAGAGAGAGAAAGAGAAATGAAACTACAACTGAGATAAACACAAAAGTGCTAACAAAAACTTCTATATACATGCATAAAGAGCGTCATGATGATATTATACAACTTTACATAGAGCTTTGCTCAAAATGGAATTTCTCGCTCAATTATACCGCGCACTTGAAGTTGAATATGCGGCCATATTAGACTTGAAATATTTCTCAAAATCAATTAGAAAAAAAATAATAAAAAATAATAATAATTAAGGCAGCAAAATATATTTTGCTGGGTATTTAATAGTCGTGCTTTGAGCTGTTGCTGCTTTCTTTAGCTACGTTTTGTTTTTTTGTTGCCTTTTTTTTTTTTTTGTTGTTAGTTTGTTTGTTTGTTTGTGCTGTAAGCGTTACTCTATATATATACTAGTTTTCTCTCTCTCTCTCTCTCTCTATCTCTTTCTTTCACTCTCTTAGTGGCTGTCTCTCTCTCTCTCTCTCTCTTTCTGGCAGACGTATTTCATGCGCTGTTCATTCATCTTTGCATTCAGCAAACGCGCCAAATATTTTTTTGATATATTGACTTGCAAAATATTTTGGCTTTACACGTGTCTAAGCACACACACACACACACACACACACACACATGTACACATGAGTGATTGTCCATGTATGTATGTAGTGTGTGTTAGTTTTCGGTTTCGTTTCTATATTTTTATTTTTATTTTTTTTTGGCTCTTTTCTTATTATTTTTCTGCCTTTTTTTCGCACTGTTTATATTTTATATGTATGAAAAATCAAACGACCCTCGCACACACACACACACACACACACATACATGCACATGCACTCACGTACTAGTTGTCGTGTGTGTGTGTGTGTGCGTGATGTATTCAAGCGTAAAGCTAAAGATTAGAATTTCCAGCAATTTTTTTCGATTTGTTCGTTGTTGCTTGTCCAATTTGTAAAACTAAGCAGCTGCCAAGCGCAAGAAGAAGAAGCAGCAGCAGCAGCAACAGCAACAGCAACAGCAACAGCAACAACAGCAAAAGACATTCAAATTGACGCTTGACGTCGACGAAGCGTGAGACCCAAAATGTAGGTAATGCAAATTTTTCATTTCATTTTTTTTTTCATTTATTTTGCTTTTGTTTTTGTATTCGCAAGCATTTAATATGCCATTATTAGGCTTAGCAGGCGCGTGAGACGGGGGGGAGGGGGAGAGAGAGGGCAAGGTATATGGCAACTTGAGTCTTTAATACGCAAAAGCTTTAAATGTTTCAGCCGTCTGACGTCTTGTTGTTGTAGTTGCGGCGGCTGTTGCGAAACGTGCCAGGATAATGGCAAACGAGCTGCGAGCTGCGAACTGTGAGCCTTAGCTTTGGCCTTAGATTGCGTCACGATGGTGAGCAGTGTGTTGGGGTGGGGGCGGGGGGAGGCTGTGGTGTATGCAGGGGTTAATGAATGCGGCACACGAGTCACGAGCGTTGAGCCCTGCGGGCACTTAACCCATTGTTGACCCGCCCCACTGCCACCATGGGAATGAGCAAAGGCTTTTGCCATTATGAGATTGTTTCTCTTTCTCTCTCTCTCTCTCTCTCTCTCTCTCTCTCTCTCTCTCTCTCTTTGTAGCTCATTGTCTACACACAAAGCAAAACATTTTAAATTACAAAATATGCAAAATGATAACAGAAAATGCAAGTTAAATAAAATTAGAAATTTCTGCGTGTTTCTCTCTCTCTTTCTCAGTCTCTCACTCACTATTACTCTATGTAAGTACTGACATTAGTCAGATATGTATATATGTGTTGTGAGTAATGACAAACCACTGACAAAAAACTTGACTAACGTAGCGTTACGAAGAGTTCATCGCAAAAATTCGTTACCATTTTGTGTGTCAAACGAATTCAAAAAAATTTCAATTGCATTTGGCGAATTTTGAATTTCAACACACAGAGAAACAAAAAGAAGCAGCAGCAGCAGCAGCAGCAAAAAAAAAGTAACTTGAAATGCAAACGAAGCGCGCGAAAATGTCAAGTTCACATTGCGTGTAAAGCGAAATGATGTCAGAGTCAAATGAAGAGGAAGCGGTACTAAAGAGCCGCAGGGCAGAGAAGAGAGATAGCAAGCAGTCAGACAGCAGAGAGAGAGAGAGAGAGAGTGTGTATGTGTGTGTGTGAGAGAATGAATGAGAGACTATTGCAATGCTGACTGACTAATCAGACGCAACGTTATCGCTCGCAACGTTGCCATCGCTGCATGTAAAACGATATTTCAGCTGTCAGTTTATGCTTCAACTATTTCAAATCAAATCAATGCCAAAAGCAACTCAAATTGTTTGTGTGTGTTTCTCTCTCTCTCTCTCTCTCTCTCTCTGTGTGTGTGTGCGTGTGTGTTCTCGACTGTTTGTTGAATAGCAGGCTGCGTGTGGGATGCGCTGCCAATGATTTATGTTAAAAGGTTTACACACTTTCAAACACACTGAGAGATGGAGATAGAGAGATGAAGAGATGAAGAGAATAGAGAGAGAGACAGCAACATAGTTACACCTTTTTACGAGGCTGTGCAAATGTATTTGTTGCAGCAACATCAACAAAAGCAACTAGCAAACAACTAAGAAAACTTTTTTTTTTTTGTTTTTAATTATTTTTTTTTTTTTTACACTAGGCGAAGATTTTTATATGCTTGCAAAGCTGAGAAATTTTGATATAAAAATTTTTTCATATAAAAATTTTCAGTTTTACTTGATCGTTTATATGACAGCTATAGGATATAGTACCCCGATTTGCATGAAATTAAACAGACATCCGTTAGTTATTACTAAACTTAAATGCTGTAAGTTTCAAGTGGATAACATTGTAAAAAAAAAAGTTTTTCATACAAAAACTCAATTCAGGATCGATAATATGTATGGCAGCTATG
>JBAMBR010000639.1:0-5000 GCA_037044475.1 Zaprionus obscuricornis
GACCATTTGAATGCGGTCTAAATGGCAGTGCGAGTGCTAGCAGTGCGATTAAGTTCCATTCACACACACACACACAGTAAACACATTAAAGTGTAGCATATGCAAGAAATAAATACAGAACTTGAAAGAGCTGGTGGGCATTGGTCGACAACACTGCAAAACATTCAATGAATAGCTGTTAATTAGCAATATGTATTATTAATTAGTATAATTTCACACGTTTTGATTTTGTAAACATCAATGACATAAAGTTCACAAAGTTAATTAAAGGCTATTCAAGAAAAATAATATTAAAGATATGTATATGCATGCAAAGTTAAGCAGAAAATTATTTAAATTTACGCAAACTGCAATTATATTTTTAGATTCTCACATTCTCAATAATAACATTTACAGCATAATCTCGATAGTTCGATAGTTAAATAGAATTAACATAACATATCAATGTTAATATTGTTAATCAGCTGATTGCTTTAACTTACATACATATATCGCATAACATAAACTTTTGCTGGATTTTTCATTATATTAAAAGCAAGTGACAAATGAGAAGAGAAAACTGAGATATAACAAAAAAAAAAAAAAACAAAACTTGGCCAAGCGAAATTGAAATACTATTAGGCCAAATAGCTAAAAATTGAACAAAATGCACAAAAAGGAAAGTTGTAAAATCAAAAAAAAAAAAAAAATGAGAGCGAGAGCGAGAGCGAGAGAAAACTTTGTTAATTATTTAGCAAGTTGAGCGAACTTAACGAAACTTTAGACAAAGTCCTTCAAGCAGCTAAGCGAAGCGCAAGAGAGAGAGAGAGACGCACATACATACATACATCTATGCACATGTTAGACTAGGTAAATATACATGTTGTATGTGCGCGTGTGTGTGTATAGGTGAATATGCTTGCAAATGACTTTGGTTGCTGGTCGCGCTTTTGTTTACACATCTTTGTGGGGCGCAAAAAGCTTACTGCGCGCCTGGCGCGTTTCACCTCTTTTTTTTATAATCTTTCATTCTCTGGTTTTGTAGCTCGTTTGTCATCACTGAGCACACACACACACACATACATATATATATATATATATACATCTATTATATATTTATGTAGTTTGGGTTTAGCAATGCGAAAAAAAGGTCAAAGGTCTTGACTTTTAGCTGTGTGGCTTTTACTCGAAAAAAAAACTCTGCTCTATACAAATGTCACGAAATATTTCGGTTTTGGTTTCTGTTTTATTCGCATTGCTGTTTTTATATATGTACATCGCTTAAATTTAATATTTCAGATTTAAGTTAGATTTGAACAAATTACAATTATCTAGTAAATCAATCAATCAATAGCAAGCAATATCTAAAGAAAGCACAAAATTCATCTAAAATGCATAATTATGCACAAGTTTGCTTTCAGTGCAAATGGCAAAAGTAAAGTGTATGTATAAGTATAAGTGTGCTTGTATGTTATAATTTATTTATAAAACATTTACTATGTAAATGACACTGTAATTAAGTGTACAATATTCTATTCTCTTTTATGTAACAGAGCATTAACATTAACATTTGAATGCAAACGCAAAATGTTAATTTAACATCGATATTTTTTTGCACGGATCACATAATAAAAGAGAAATTGCAATTAACAGATGATGATGGGCGACTGCAGCAGTGATAGAGAGAGAGGCATGCGTTGTCTTTTATATATTACAAATAATTAATGAAATCAATTAAATTTCAGTGTTATATTCATCTGCAAAGTTGCATTAATGAGTTAAATTATACTGGAAACATTTCTACAGCGTATTTAATTGCAAAACATTAATTTACGCACTCAACTTGTGTGTTTGAGCAATTCAACAGTGAAGTTGAGAACAGTATAAAACAGCAGAACATATCAACAACAAGCATACCAAAACCTTCCTCCCCTTCTCCCTCCTCGCTCGTTCTCTGCAGCACTCTCATTTCTTTGTGCTTGTCATGGGTTGGGTTGGGGGGGAGTGGGTCACCAGCAAAGACAGCAGAGCAGTGAGCAGTGAACGAGGAGAAGAGCGAGCAGAGCGCAGCAAGCAAAACATTGAGTAAGCATAGCCGTGAGCAGAGCGCAGCAAGCAGAGCAATGAGCAAGCAGAGCGCAGATATGACTTCTAAATAATGGCATGAAAATGAAAATTTATGTTTTGACTTTCGTTGACACGCGTAAGCATTTGGAGCGAGCTTACACAGTGATGCGCGTTGCGAATTGAGTGTGAGATGAATTTTTATTTTTTTTTTTTGGTTTCCATTAGCTTTTTGTGCTTTTTACACCTGATCAGTCAGATCGGATTTGCTTAAGATGTGCGCAAAATATGAAAGTTTATTCAACAGCTGCCAGCTGCCAAATCAAGCAAATAACCAACAAAAAAAACGAAGAAGAAGAAGAAGAAGCACGTTCACACCTAATCCTCTGCAGCAATGTATGTACATCATTAAGCGACGCGCACCTCAACATAATCTGCTCTGCAATGCGAGTTTTTATGGCAAACTGAAAATGAAAAATCAGGCTGCCATAAAGCAATTTTAATTTGTCTTCTTATCGATTCCCAAATAGTCAGCACCAACAGCATCTCTCTCTCTCTCTCTCTCTTTCGCTTTCTTTCTCTTTTACGCTGCTTTTGTCAATTACCAAATGAGCAGAGAAAATATCAAGTTAAATAGCAAAGATGCAAAGCAATGTGATAATGAAAAGAAGCTCAAAGCAGCTTTAACAAATAGTGTTGCATGCATTTAAAAATACCCGGTAAATGGCAATATGAAAACTTCTATCATCTTAAATTTACATGAACGAAAGAGAGAGAGAGAGGAGAGGAGAGGAATATGTACTAGTAGAAAGTACAAAATCTTGTTATCGAACATGTTTTCATGCAGCTTGTTATTTGTGGGAAGAAAATTTTTGGGAACAAGTTGAAAAAACATTCGAACTGCCATAACAGCAACCTTTGGGCCAAATACTGAGTATAGAAACTCAAAAAAAAAAAAAAAAAAATTATTATTTGTCAGGTTACAAAACGTAAACGTAAAAGGAAAGCTTCTCTGACAGTGAGAGAATGAGTATGAGGTGAGAAAGACAAGCGGATAGCAGGCGGAAGATAGACGACGATGACAGTGTACTGGCAACTCTGGGGGGGAAGTCGTGCAGGAAGGCAGCTGCAAAACATATCCGACACCTGTTCATAAGCTGACTCTTATCAGCAGATGGGAACAGTGTGACACAGTTTGGTTCGTTGGAGGGGGGGGGGGGTGTATGCTGTGTATGGCGGAATTTTGAAATCTCGCACATACACACACTTTATATGTACAAGTATTTCCGCAATTTGTTTACAATACTTAAATCGCAAACTCATATTGAAGCAACCAAGTATAAAATACCATATCAAAGAAAAAGAGACAGATATAACCAGCCAGACGGATGCAGAGAGAGACAGAAACTGAGAAAGTGTGAGTGTAAGCTGAGTGCTGTGTGAACAGTTATGTTATGTGGCATATGCGCAATAAAAATATTAAGTCGTTTTATTTTATTTTTACATTCTTCAAGGTTGCACGATATTGCCATATGTATATATAAAAAAAAAGAGTATTACTTTGAGAATCTTTATTGAAGCAGTTTTACGGCCCAGGACTAAACTAGAGTTAAACGATATGCATGCTATAATATAATATTTCATATAATCACGTTGCTCATCTCAAAGATGTAGGCAAAAAAAAAAAAACTAATCTCACCCATAGAGAGCATTTTCTGTTACTTTTATTAATCAACAATCCACAAACTGTACCTAGTATTGCATACTATGAGATTTAGTTAAAAGAACTTTACTCTATTATCATTCAGTAAACCATAAACTGTACTCAGTATGTTAAACTCATTACCATATTTCGTATCTTATAACTGTGCCTAGTATTATTACAACTATGTAGTACACAATGCTCACAGCATCCGATACATATTTCACTTTTAATAGTTAGTCATATACTGTACCCAGTATTCTTTAACATATGCATATGTATATCGTGTATATTTTATACATTATACCCTGTATTTATTATACAATTCATAGTAAAGTCTATTAATAAATTCAGTATTGCATACACTGTACCCAGTATTATATTCAATATAATTTCTGCATTGTACACAATATTATAAAATCAATATCAATAATTTGCAGAGTGTAGTATTGTAATATATTGTACCCAGTATTTTTAAAAACTATATCCAATATTTCAATAATATACCCAATATACCCAATATTTAATAATTTAAATCAAATTTACATAAACTGTACTCAGTATTTTTTATTTATTTATTTTTTTTTAAACTATACCCAATATTTCATATTCAATAATTTAAATCAAATTTACATAGTATTTTATAAACTGTACCCAGTATTTTTTAAAACTATACTCTTAAAGTAAATCAAATTTACATAGTATGCATTAAAACTACTAATTAACATGTGTATTCTACTATAGGAATTTGCTCTCTTCCCTTTATATCGCAGAGTCTTTGAAATTGCTTTTAATTAGATTAAATCCAATTTATAGAAACTTGCGTATTAAAGCTACTTTCCATTATGGCCAAAACAACAAACTGTTGCTGTCTGTGTTGCTATGCTGCTGCTACTGCTGCTACTGCTACTTCTTTAAAAAGATTTTCTCTTTCATTTTTTTGTTTTCTTCATTTGTTTTTTATTTTTTTTTTTATTTTTAACAAATTTTGGCGAAATATTTCAACGAAAATATAAAGTTCAAAGTAGCGAGTTGTGTTTAGCTTCTAAATGACGACATTATAATGTTGAAAGGGAAACAAAAGGCAAAGAAAATAAAAAAGCAAAAGAAAAGCACAAACAACAAACAGACAAACAGACAGACAGACAGGCAAAATGTAAATGTGCTTATATGTATGTCTCTCTGTCTCTCTATCTGTCTGTGTATGCGCGCATGTATGTGTATGTGTGGGAGAGAGACAGAGACTAAGACTGAG
>JBAMBR010000639.1:10000-19692 GCA_037044475.1 Zaprionus obscuricornis
TAAAATAAATAAAATAAATAAAATAAATAAAATAAATAAAATAAATAAAATAAATAAAATAAATAAAATAAATAAAATAAATAAAATAAATAAAATAAATAAAATAAATAAAATAAATAAAATAAATAAAATAAATAAATTAAATAAATTAAATTTTTCATTTTCATTAACTTGTGCTGCGAGTTTCGTTATCCGATCGTTTTTTAGCTTAAGTTCAACATTAAGCTTTATTATTTTGTATGTATTAAATTATTATTTTTCACAAATGTTTCATTTAGGATTTTTAATTGATTTTCATAATTATTGATTTTATCAGCATCTTTATGTACTTGTTCCTTAAGTTGCTTTAACTCAATCATTTCACTGCTAGTTAATTTTGGTAACTTTACCAATAGTTCTTTAATAGTTTTATGCAGCTCTTCAATAGTTTTATGCATCATATTTTTTTGATATTTTAATTCTTGAATTAAATTATCTTTGGCATCGTGACTAATTTTATATGAACCTAAAAGTTCTTCTTTATTATTATTTCTAGCATTTTCTAAACGTAATTTAATGATTTCATTTTCCATTTGTTTCATCTTGTTGCTTTCCGGGACTTGATCTTTGTTTAAGAATTTAACATTTTCTATTTGCAGTTTCGTATTTTCTTCTTTCAATTGCATTAACATGTTGTTTTTGCTATCAATTTCCTTGGCATTCATATCGATCTTGTCTTTCATTTCCTGGAAATAGCCAAACATTCGACTGACCATGCCGTAAGCATATGCACCACATTCTTCTTCCTTCTCGGGGGACATGGAACAGAACTAAATGAAATTGAAAATTGAAAAATGTAAAATACAAATGCATAAGAAAAACCTATAATCGAGTATGCTCAACTGTAAGATACCCGATACCCATATACAATATTGGCGTTTATATTCGACATTTGTAGGCGCTGATAAGACGTTGCTGAATTCAAAAGCAACTTGAGCTTGCTACAACTAATACAAGCACTATGCAAAACAATTTTATAATCTCTAAGTTTCAGTTATTCAACGTATAGATAGGGGGACTAGGTTATATCGACTTATGAAAAGTAATCCAGCCCAACACTGGATACGAGATATAATACTTAAATTTAAACACTAAGCAAATTTTTGAACACATTTCATAATTTCTTACCTCCTTGCCAATGCTTCCTCTTGCCAATAAAGATTCGTTTAGGCCGAGTATTATGGCCATATATATAAGTATTAAATATATTAAATTCATTTTAATTTAATATTTAATAAATAATTACTGAGCTGAGTACTAGACAAAAATTATACAATGCGTTTTGGATGCTAGATTGTAACTGTTTGAAGCTTTGCTCAAGGTTTAAAATGCTGATAAGCCATAGACTTTGGAAAGACTTTTGTCTGTCGAAATGTATGTATGTAGCTGTTATTAAAGTTCAATGCTTATCTTGGAAAGACTGGAAGACTGACGTCAGCGGTCTTATATTTTATATATTATATATTTTTTATATATGTGAAATATTAAATAGTTGCCATAGGAAGATTTTGATACTTTCGAAATTGCAATTTATGGGATTTACGTTTAATTAAGACTTACATATATATGACTGCTAAATTTGAGTTCATATCGAACTACTACTATAAGCATAGGAACTATTGAAAAAAAAAATAATAGAAACATAAGAATTTTTATGTCTAATAAATGTATATTTTTCAAGGGTATAAAAAAGTCGGCGAGTATCAAATAAATTTGCATACTTGTTTTTTTATTTATGTTTGTACAAATATATATAAGATATCATTATGTAAATATTATTGGATTTATCTGCCTGTCGAGGCACTGTGGTAGCGGCTTTAACTCTACATACTGATACATATACATATACATATACTCATACTCATACTCATACTCTCACACATACATACACACACACACACACACACACACTTACAAGCACGTTATTCAACATTCAACATTTTATTCATTCATTTATATATACATTTTTTTTTTTTTACGTACATATTTTGCTTCATGTTTTGTTTTTTTTTTCTGCTCTCAACCTTTATACAGGCAGCGCGCATTGCAATTAAAAAAAAATAAAAACGGGTATATTTGCTCTATGTAAATGTATAGAAATGCCTTACGACATGTTTATGCATGTTTGTGCAAATCTGTGCATGTTTGTGCATGTATAAAATTGCCTAAAAGTGTGCCGGGTATGTGAAACTCGACTACATTTCATTGTCATTCTACTTACTTTACAAAAATTGCTTTGGATTTTGTTCTCCTCCATCTTCATCTCCATGTCCTTCACGTTCTCTTTCTTCTTCAACTGCTTGTTGCTGCTGTTGCTGCTGTTATGTTGATTTTAATGTGGCATACATAAAAAAAAATATCGCGTGGCTTAATACTAAAAAAATATAACAAAAAACAATATTATAACAAAAAAAAAAAAAATTGCTTTTCGAGTTTTGTGTTGTTGCGGATCTTGTTGCTATTGTCATTTCATTGCTTTAAGCACATTTTAATTTGCTGCCATTTACAATTTTTTTTGTGCAACAATTTGTTTATCAACTTGCCCAAAAGGCCAAAAGCAACAGCAAAATTTCATCATGTATTGCATTTAAATGCATTTAATACTGCGAATGAATTTATTTTGAGAGAAATTGAAATTTGCAAATCTTGTTGCAGCGTTTGGTTTTTCTGTGCATTGGCCAGTGAAATTTCAATTCGATTTTCATTTCAAAATTCCTAAAAAAAAAAATAAACTTCTTCTCAGTCTAAATCTATCTCTCTCTCACTCTTGAATTTATCTTCTTTTGTTTTATAGCTAAAAAAAAATTTCCATTGTATGACAGCAAAATATCTTTTCTCCCCTTATCCCTAGGCACTCCGTACTCCTCCACATTCCTCCTACCTCTACGCCAAGACAACTTCTTATTTCCTTTTACCTTTTCGTTAGTTGCAAAAGCTTACAAGTTTTGCAGCATAACAGAAAAATTGAAAAATAAGAGAGAGAGAGAGAGAGTGAATGTGTGAGAGAGAAAGGGAGAAAACATCTCGTTAGCTATCGATAAAGCTAGAAAACATCAAAAATTGATATGAAATTGCATTGAGAAAACATGGCAACATTTTTGCCATTTCTATGAGGCAGCAGATATATGTATGTATGTAAATATATATATCAGCATCGACTATATATATATATATATATATATATAAGGGGGATATATATAATATATATATATATATATTATTGTTGTTGTTACTTTCGCATTCTCTTTTTATACACTTGCAGAAGTTATATTAATTTTAACCAGAAGTTTGTACCATTCCTTATGACAGACCCCACCAAGATATATGTATATATATATTTTTGATTAGCAGCGATGCCAGGATCCAAATACTGTTCACCGCTTAGTTTTAAAACTATCTCAATGAAACTTGATAAACATACTTCCTTTGCCTATAAAGCTATATATAAGTCGAAATTGATCGAATCGGAACACTATATCATATAGTTGCCATAGGAATAGGAATGAAAATGGAATTTTTTGTATGAAAAACCTTTTTGGTTTATTAAATTATCTGAATGAAATTTACAGGATTTGGGATTTGAGTTTAGTAGTGACATAGATGTTTCATATAAATTTTGACCATATCGTACTACAATATCATAAAGTAGTTGCCCCAGAAACGATCGATAGAAAATGTAGTTTATGTATGAAAAAACTTTTTTAAGCTTTGTTAAGCTATCCGGTTGAAATTGAAATGATTTTATTCTAGTGATAACTTCCACGCCTCATATAAATTTGATCTAAATCGGATAATTCGGATTCGATTCCTTTAATTTTCATGTTTTCATATATTTTTTTTAATTTGTTTCTCTGCTAAATTTACAAAAAATGAATTTTTTATTTCATTTTCAATGATGATTTCATATAGTTGCTGCTTTCTACTAAATTCCTTTGTTTTTATTAGTTTTTATATACATATATGTATATATATATTTTTTTTTTAAGGATTTCTTTATATACACATTAATTATGCATAATAATTTGCTTTTGAAAGTTTTCAAATATTTTGTAGTTTTGAGACAATTGAAACGCAGCAGGCTCTTAATATTTCTAATTTCGAAAGTCCATATTTCAGGATGCTTTTCCGTATACAATGACAAAAGAAAACAGCGAGAGACTTATACCTAAAATAAGTGAAAAAATAAAAAGTAATATTAATCAGTCTCCAGCTGCAGTAGCATTTAATGACATTTGTATATCCTTACCCTTGCAGAGGATATATTTATTTTGGATAGCGACAATTTTGTAATGCCCATTAGGATGGCATCGATTGATATTATTGTCTACTTCCTGTATCGCATCCTCTGACATATCCAAAAAAAAAAAAAAAAAAAAAAAAAAAAACCTAAGCACGATCAACATACTCAACATATTGATGACAATTTACAAAATTAAATATGAATAATATTTATGTATACAATAAAATATTTATTACAAATAACTCATTAATTTGTTTTTTATTTAATAAATTATTTACTATAACACAAAAAAAAAAAAAACATAATTTAATAAATAAATTTTTCCTAATAAATATTTTAAAAAAAAAAACAAAAATTTTATGCTTTGATTTATGGGAAAAAAAAAATTTTAATTTCCGCTAAAAAAAAAAAATAAATAAATATGAATTTCTGAGCTAGAAATGCAAAGGATTTTCAGTCTGAAATACTAGGCAAACATAAACTAGCAGCAATTAAAAGGATCAAAATTAAATTAAATTCATTTTTCGGTTACGGCTTTAAGAGAGAATATCGCTAGTTTTCTGTTCGCCTAGAATTTTAGTCTCAAAATCCATTGATTTCAACATTTTTTGGCTCTGAAATTATTTTTCCCTCTCTCTCATAACGAAAATGTAAGTACATTTAATTTCTAGCTTTCTGCAAGTTTCTGATAATTTCTGTTTGCCTGGAATTTTGATCTGAAAATCCATTGATTTATATTTTTTTATTTTGCTCTCTCACCTTTAACGGAAATTGGAATTTTCTCAAATTTCTTATCATAAGTCAAAAAAAAAACATATAGATAATTGTTTTTTTTTATACCCCTGCAGAGAATATATTAATTTTGGAGACAAGTTTTTAATACATCTTAGGAGAATCAACCATGTATAGTCTATATATATATATATGCTTGATCAGCATCGATTGGAGAATTCAAATCTGCATGTCCGTCTGTCCATCTACTGCAACACCAACTATTCTCTCAGTTTTAAAGCTATCACAATGAAACTTGGTTTAAATACATCCTATGTCCATAAGTTGTATATAGATCGGAACTGTTTGAAACGGACTACTACTTGCATAGTCATAGGACATAGGAAAAATCGGTTGAAAATTAAAGTTTTTGTATGAAACGTTTTACTTTTGTAAGACTGCAGAGAGAGAGAGAGAGAGAGAGAGAGAGAGAGAGAGAGAGAGAGAGAGAGAGAGAGAGAGAGAGAGAGAGAGAGAGAGAGAGAGAGAGAGCCTTAAATTAAAAAGCCAAAAAAATATGTTGTTTTTCTGTTTAAATTTCCAACTCGTTTTTTCTACGTCAGCCGCAACTTGTTGCAACTTTTAAATATTTATATATAATTTTTTTTATATATGCTGCTGCTGCTTCTGCTGCTGTTGCTATTACTGCTGCTGCTCCTACTGTTGCTGCTATAAAGTAGACTTTATAAAGCTGTCGAAGTTGTCTGCTTGCCACTTGCCACTTGCCACAGAAAATACATATATGTAACTTGAATATTGGCTATAAAAAAAAAGGAAAAAATATAAAAATGTTGTGCTGTTTGTTAGTTGCATGCATAGGTAGCACATATAATTTGCAACATGCCACAAAAATTTTACTTGATGCTCTAATTGAATTTTACTTTTGCTGCTCGTAAATTCTTCATAAAGTCTTCAATAACTTCTCTCTCTCTCTCTCTCTCTCATCGCACTACCACATTTTCCAGGCTCATCATTCAGTAGCGAAAATTTTTTGCTTTTTGTTAACATTGCGTTGCATTTCATAGCGTTGCCACAAGTCTCAGTGCCGCTAATACTTGGCATAGACAGTAAACTGTTCCCAGTATTTAGCAGCAACTCATTTGCATTAATGTTATAATTGCATTTTAAGTTGCGTTTTTGTTTTTCCTATTTTAGTATGTACGTGTATGTCATGCCACATGCCACATGCCACATGACACACTTGCCACATGGCTCCACATGCCACATGCCACGTGCCATTTGCCACATTTTGACGCTTGCAACTGACGGCCATCAGCACTACGCTAAGCCCACGCAATTTCCTCTAACTGCCACGCCTTCTACTCGTTTCTCTGCCCTGCTCATCGCTCTTTCCACACCACCCCCTTGACCAGTTACTCCTCCCGAAAACATTTCATTTTTCGGAGGCATTTTGAGCTGTTGCTGCTGCTGCTACGGCTGCTATGCTGCCATGTGACGCGTTCATGCCAAAGATTCACATGATGCACAAATTCCGTTTTAGAGATTTGCCAAAAATTGCTAATTGCTGCGTGATGCATGAACAACAGTAAAATTTCTATGCGACCTTTTTTGTTTTTTTTTGTAGAAAATTGCGTAAACGCTTTTTAGCCGGAATCTTGTCAGAATCGAGAATTAAAGTTTCTATATACAGATGCTGCTGATACTGCTGTTACTACTGTTACTCTGAGCTGATTTACTACTCGTATATATAACTATGAATCAAAGTATATATATATATATATATATAAATTTAACTCTGTCAGCACTGTCTACTCTCTCTCTCTCTCTCTCTCTCTCTCTCTCTCTCTCTCTCTGTGTGCGCTTAAAGCTTTTCGTCAATCCTTGAAAATGCAAAAATTTTTTATATTAATTTTTGCAGTTAATGAAATCAGCAGCTTGCGTCGACAACATGCTGCTGAATATATATATATATATTATATATATGTATAATTATAATTATATATACATACATATATATTTTACAGTGAAAACTCTCTTGAGCGGACATACATCATTGTACAACTTTCATGTAACTCAATGAAGTAGAATTTACGCTGACAACATCTTGAAAAAATTGTTCGTGCAAAATGCAAGCGTTCGCCTATTAGAGCTGGTCACCCTAATGGATGTCCGACTATTAAAACTGTCCGATTAATAGAGTTGCCCGCTTTTTAGAGCTTTACGCTTATTATAGCTATACATCTATTTGAAATGTTCGCCTTACAGAAGTGTTCGCCTTGATGAGAAGTGTTCGCTTATTAAATTATCTGACTTTGGAAGTTCTCCGCCTATTAGAAGTGTTCGGCCAAGAGTAAAGTTCGTCTATATAAGATTGGAAATGGAATTGTCTGTTAGAAATGTTAGCATATTTTAAATTTACCGTCTATTGGTTGTTGTTCGACTATTAGAAGTGTTCGCCCAAGAACAGTGTCCGCCTTAATGATATTGGAAATGTTTGCTTATTGAAAGCGTTCATCTATTAGAAGTATTCGCTTATTGAGATTTCCGCCTTTCGGCGTAGGACCTAGCTGCACCCTATAGGAGTATCTGCTTATTAGGCATGTCCGCCTATTAATAGTGTACGTCTGCTTATTACAGGTGTACGACTATTAGAAGTGTACGGAAATTAAATGTGTTCTATTATTAAGATGTCCGTCTATTAGAGGTATACGTTTAAGAGATGTGAGAGGGTTATCATTAGAGATGTTTTTCTATTACAGATATTCGTCTCTTAGACGTGTCCATTTATTAGAAGTATTTGTCTATTTGAGCTGTTCGCCTATTGTAGGTGTCCTCTCCAAAAAGATTCTCGCTTCAGAGAAATGTGCGTCTATTAGAAGTATCCTCTGATCGAAGCTGTCTAAGTAAGCTTTCATTATAGATGTTCATCTCTTGAAGGTGTCCGCTCATTAGAAATCTATGTCTATGATAGATATCCGCCTATTTAAGATGTCCGTCTATTAGAAGTATCCTCTGATCGAAGCTGTCTAAGTAAGCTTTATATGTATCCTTTCATTGGAGATGTTCATCTCTTGAAGGTGTCCGTTTATTAGAAGTCTATGTCTATGATAGATATTCGTCTATAAGAGTAGTTCGCCTATTAAAGCTTTTTGTATATTAGAGCTGCCCGCTAAGTGAGTTTTCACTGTATATAATTTACAGTTATTAAATTCTGTTGAATGTCGCAGCGATTCTTGGACAGGCAGCATTAATGTTATTTTTCACAGCTATTGTTAAGCAGCAGCAGCAGCGAAGCAGGCCAACAAACTCTGATGGACTTGTACGCAAAAGCAGGAGCGTGAGTGTGCTGGGGGAGGGGGAGATGAAGGCTGCTGTGGCAAGTAGCGCGTGTATGATATGCATGTCAGCTGTGGGCTGTGTTGGGCAATGTAAGCTCTGCGTGTTATGCTATGTGAAGTGCAGCGCGTGTTGAGTGTGTGTGCAGCAGACAGAGTGAGTGAGACAGTGAGAGAGAGAGAGAGAGAGAGAGACAAAGAGGAAGTGAGACAGAGCGCATGAGATGAGTGTGCGCTGTGGAAAGAGTGTTGAGTGTATATCAAGCCTGTGCAGCAGTCTGAAGTGTGATGAAGCAGCAGCAGCAGCAGCAGCAGCAGCAGCAGCAGCAGCAGCAGCAGCAATAGTAGTAGGAGCAGCAGCAGCAGTAGTAGTAGTAGGAGCAGCAGCAGCAGCGCATAAGTATGTCTGACATATGCGCACGTTGCGCGTCCCATTGCATCGGATAACTGGCAACTAAATGAAATTAAGGCGATGACAAATCCCTTTAAGCAAATCCTGACCGTGTGCACATGCTGCTGTTGCCGCTGCCGCAGCCGCAGCCGTTGCCGTTGCAATTACTGTTGCCACAATAATGCGAAATGAAATGAAAATAATAAAAAACAAAATAAAATATTACAGAAAATTATACAAAAAAAAAAAAACGTAAAAAAAATATTACAACTGTGCAGCCGCACTTGCAGTTGTGCAACATGAGAAAATGCAAAACTTACACACATCAAATATTATCATGCGAACTACATCTGTAAATTTTGATAGCAGCTTTACAATAATACAATATATATATATATGTATGTCGGAGCTACGTGCAAGTAGTATAAAACTTATAGTACAGAAATTTGCATGCCTTTATTTAATATAGGCGCGAAATTTTGGGAATTTATAAGTAACAAGTAAGGAAGGCTACAGTCGGGTGCACCCGACAGTAAAATACCCTGTACCCTTATTTTATTTATTTAATATGTTTATACAAACAAACATACACATGTATGTACATATGTATGTATGTATGTATATTGTTCGTAATACGTCATTCTGCGAACGGATCATTATCTTGTGCAAAGTAAAAACAATGTGTGATTTGCACTCTCCCACCCCAACCCTTTTCGAACAACAAATTTGACCGTTTGAAGTTGTATACAAATATACATATGTATAAATATATATGTATGTACATATGCATACAAATTTTAAGAAATAGTGCGAGGGCTTCGCACTCGCCTCGTTCGCACTTGCTGTTCTATTCTCTTTCGTGCACGTGTGTGCGAATACATACCGCTTTCTGATCAGCATTCTCCCATCCTCTCCTTCCCTCATCCACAAGCTTGCGCTTTTTACTTGCAGTAAG
>JBAMBR010000640.1:0-20136 GCA_037044475.1 Zaprionus obscuricornis
TGTTGATTTTAATGTGGCATACATAAAAAAAAATATCGCGTGGCTTAATACTAAAAAAATATAACAAAAAACAATATTATAACAAAAAAAAAAAAAATTGCTTTTCGAGTTTTGTGTTGTTGCGGATCTTGTTGCTATTGTCATTTCATTGCTTTAAGCACATTTTAATTTGCTGCCATTTACAATTTTTTTTGTGCAACAATTTGTTTATCAACTTGCCCAAAAGGCCAAAAGCAACAGCAAAATTTCATCATGTATTGCATTTAAATGCATTTAATACTGCGAATGAATTTATTTTGAGAGAAATTGAAATTTGCAAATCTTGTTGCAGCGTTTGGTTTTTCTGTGCATTGGCCAGTGAAATTTCAATTCGATTTTTATTTCAAAATTCCCAAAAAAAAAAATAAACTTCTTCTCAGTCTAAATCTATCTCTCTCTCACTCTTGAATTTATCTTCTTTTGTTTTATAGCTAAAAAAAAATTTCCATTGTATGACAGCAAAATATCTTTTCTCCCCTAGGCACTCCGTACACCTCCACATTCCTCCTACCTCTACGCCAAGACAACTTCTTATTTCCTTTTACCTTTTCGTTAGTTGCAAAAGCTTACAAGTTTTGCAGCATAACAGAAAAAATTGAAAAATAAGAGATAGAGAGAGAGAGTGAATGTGTGAGAGAGAACGTGAGAAAGGGAGAAAACATCTCGTTAGCTATCGATAAAGCTAGAAAACATCAAAAATTGATATGAAATTGCATTGAGAAAACATGGCAACATTTTTGCCATTTCTATGAGGCAGCAGATATATGTATGTAAATATATACATCTATCAGCATCGACTATATATATATATATATATAAAAGGGGGATATATATATGTATATAAAACTATCTCAATGAAACTTGATAAACATACTTCCTTTGCCTATAAAGCTATATATAAGTCGAAATTGATCGAATCGGAACACTATATCATATAGTTGCCATAGGAATAGGAATGAAAATGGAATTTTTTGTATGAAAAACCTTTTTGGTTTATTAAATTATCTGAAATGAAATTTACAGGATTTGGGATTTGAGTTTAGTAGTGAAATAGATATTTCATATAAATTTTGACCATATTGTACTACAATATCATATAGTAGCTGCCCCAAAAACGATCGAGAGAAAATGCAGTTTATGTATGAAAAAACTTTTTTAAGCTTTGTTAAGCTATCCGGTTGAAATTGAAATGATTTTATTCTAGTGATAACTTCCACGCCTCATATAAATTTGATCTAAATCGGATAATTCGGATTCGATTCCTTTAATTTTCATGTTTTCATATATTTTTTTAAATTTGTTTCTCTGCTAAATTTACAAAAAATGAATTTTTTATTTCATTTTCAATGATGATTTCATATAGTTGCTGCTTTCTACTAAATTCCTTTGTTTTTATTAGTTTTTATATACATATATGTATATATATATTTTTTTTTTAAGGATTTCTTTATATACACATTAATTATGCATAATAATTTGCTTTTGAAAGTTTTCAAATATTTTGTAGTTTTGAGACAATTGAAACGCAGCAGGCTCTTAATATTTCTAATTTCGAAAGTCCATATTTCAGGATGCTTTTCCGTATACAATGACAAAAGAAAACAGCGAGAGACTTATACCTAAAATAAGTGAAAAAATAAAAAGTAATATTAATCAGTCTCCAGCTGCAGCAGCATTTAATGACATTTTTATATCCTTACCCTTGCAGAGGATATATTTATTTTGGATAGCGACAATTTTGTAATGCCCATTAGGATGGCATCGATTGACATTATTGTCTACTTCCTGTATGGCATCCTCTGACATATCCAAAAAAAAAAAAAAAAAAAAAAAAAACCTAAGCATGATCAACATACTCAACATATTGATGACAATTTACAAAATTAAATATGAATAATATTTATGTATACAATAAAATATTTATTACAAATAACTCATTAATTTGTTTTTTATTTAATAAATTATTTACTATAACACAAAAAAAAAAAACATAATTTAATAAATAAATTTTTCCTAATAAATATTTTAAAAAAAAAAACAAAAATTTTATGCTTTGATTTATGGGAAAAAAAAAATTTTAATTTCCGCTAAAAAAAAAAAAATAAATAAATATGAATTTCTGAGCTAGAAATGCAAAGGATTTTCAGTCTGAAATACTAGGCAAACATAAACTAGCAGCAATTAAAAGGATCAAAATTAAATTAAATTCATTTTTCGGTTACGGCTTTAAGAGAGAATATCGCTAGTTTTCTGTTCGCCTAGAATTTTAGTCTCAAAATCCATTGATTTCAACATTTTTTGGCTCTGAAATTATTTTTCCCTCTCTCTCATAACGAAAATGTAAGTACATTTAATTTCTAGCTTTCTGCAAGTTTCTGATAATTTCTGTTTGCCTGGTATTTTGATCTGAAAATCCATTGATTTATATTTTTTTATTTTGCTCTCTCACCTTTAACGGAAATTGGAATTTTCTCAAATTTCTTCTCATAAGTCAAAAAAAAAAAACATAGATAATTGTTTTTTTTTATACCCCTGCAGAGAATATATTAATTTTGGAAACAAGTTTGTAATGCATCTTAGGAGAATCAACCATGTATAGTCTATATATACATATATGCTTGATCAGCATCGATTGGAGAATCAAAATCTGCATGTTCGTCTGTCCGTCTACTGCAACCCTAACAAGTCTCTCAGTTTTAAAGCTATCACAATGAAACTTGGTTTAAATACATCCTATGTCCATAAGTTGTATATAGATCGGAACTGTTTGAAACGGACTACTACTTGCATAGTCATAGGACATAAGAAAAATCGGTTAAAAATTAATTTTTTGTATAAAACGTTTTTCTTTTGTAAGACTGCAAGGGTATCAGATCTTCGATCAGATGCCGAAAAAAATATGTTTGTTTTTCTGTTTCAATTTGCAATTCGTTTTTTCTACGTCAGCCGCAACTTGTTGCAACTTTTAAATATTTATATATAATTTTTTTTATATATGCTGCTGCTGCTTCTGCTGTTGTTGCTATTACTGCTGCTGCTCCTACTGTTGCTGCTATAAAGTAGACTATATAAAGCTGTCGAAGTTGTCTGCTTGCCACTTGCCACTTGCCACAGAAAATACATATATGTAACTTGAATATTGGCTATAAAAAAAAAGGAAAAAATATAAAAATGTTGTGCTGTTTGTTAGTTGCATGCATAGGTAGCACATATAATTTGCAACATGCCACAAAAATTTTACTTGATGCTCTAATTGAATTTTACTTTTGCTGCTCGTAAATTCTTTATAAAGTCTTCAATAACTTCTCTCTCTCTCTCTCTCATCGCACTACCACATTTTCCAGGCTCATCATTCAGTAGCGAAAATTTTTTGCTTTTTGTTAACATTGCGTTGCATTTCATAGCGTTGCCACAAGTCTCAGTGCCGCTAATACTTGGCATAGACAGTAAACTGTTCCCAGTATTTAGCAGCAACTCATTTGCATTAATGTTATAATTGCATTTTAAGTTGCGTTTTTGTTTTTCCTATTTTAGTATGTACGTGTATGTCATGCCACATGCCACATGCCACATGACACACTTGCCACATGGCTCCACATGCCACATGCCACGTGCCATTTGCCACATTTTGACGCTTGCAACTGACGGCCATCAGCACTACACTAAGCCCACGCAATTTCCTCTCACTGCCACGCCTTATACTCGGTTCCCTGTCCTGCTCATCCCTCTCCCTCTTCCCCCTTTGACCGACCAGTTACTCCTCCCAAAAACATTTCATTTTTCGGATGCATTTTAAGCTGTTGCTACTGCTGCCATGTGACGCGTTCATGCCAAAGATTCACATGATGCACAAATTCCGTTTTAGAGATTTGCCAAAAATTGCTAATTGCTGCGTGACGCATGAACAACAGCAAAATTTCTATGCAACATTTTTTTTTTTTTTGTAGAAAATTGCGCAAACGCTTTTTAGCCGGAATCTTGTCAGAATCGAGAATTAAAGTTTCTATATACAGATGCTGTTGATACTGCTGTTACTACTGTTACTCTGAGCTGATTTACTACTCGTATATATAACTATGAATCAAAGTATATATATATATATATAAATTTAACTCTGTCAGCACTGTCTACTCTCTCTCTCTCTCTCTGTGTGTGCGCTTAAAGCTTTTCGTCAATCCTTGAAAATGCAAAAATTTTTTATATTAATTTTTGCAGTTAATGAAATCAGCAGCTTGCGTCGACAACATGCTGCTGAATATATATATATATTATATATATGTATAATTATAATTATATATACATACATATATATTTTACAGTGAAAACTCTCTTGAGCGGACACACATCATTGTACAACTTTCATGTAACTCAATGAAGTAGAATTTACGCTGACAACATCTTGAAAAAATTGTTCATGCAAAATGCAAGCGTTCGCCTTTTAGAGCTGGTCACCCTAATGGATGTCCGACTATTAAAACTGTTCGATTAATAGAGTTGTCCGCTTTTTATAGCTATACATCTATTTGAAATGTTCGCCTTACAGAAGTGTTCGCCTTGAAGAGAAGTGTTCGCTTATTAAATTATCCGACTTTGGAAGTTCTCCGCCTATTAGAAGTGTTCGGCCAAGAGTAAAGTTCGTCTATATAAGATTGGAAATGGAATTGTCTGTTAGAAATGTTAGCATATTTTAAATTTACCGTCTATTGGTTGTTGTTCGACTATTAGAAGTGTTCGCCCAAGAACAGTGTCCGCCTTAATGATATTGGAAATGTTTGCTTATTGAAAGCGTTCATCTATTAGAAGTATTCGCTTATTGAGATTTCCGCCTTTCGGCGTAGGACCTAGCTGCACCCTATAGGAGTATCTGCTTATTAGGCATGTCCGCCTATTAATAGTGTACGTCTGCTTATTACAGGTGTACGACTATTAGAAGTGTACGGAAATTAAATGTGTTCTATTATTAAGATGTCCGTCTATTAGAGATATACGTTTAAGAGATGTGGGGAGGGTTATCATTAAATATGTTTTTCTATCACAGATATTCGTCTCTTAGAGGTGTCCATTTATTAGAAGTATTTGTCTATTTGAGATGTTCGCCTATTGTAGGTGTCCTCTCCAAAAAGATTCTCGCTTCAGAGAAATGTGCGTCTATTAGAAGTATCCTCTGATCGAAGCTGTCTAAGTAAGCTTTCATTATAGATGTTCATCTCTTGAAGGTGTCCGCTCATTAGAAATCTATGTCTATGATAGATATCCGCCTATTTAAGATGTCCGTCTATTAGAAGTATCCTCTTACCGCAGCTGTCTAAGTAAGCTTTATATGTATCCTTTCATTGGAGATGTTCATCTCTTGAAGGTGTCCGTTTATTAGAAGTCTATGTCTATGATAGATATTCGTCTATAAGAGTAGTTCGCCTATTAAAGCTTTTTGTATATTAGAGCTGCCCGCTAAGTGAGTTTTCACTGTATATAATTTACAGTTATTAAATTCTGTTGAATGTCGCAGCGATTCTTGGACAGGCAGCATTAATGTTATTTTTCACAGCTATTGTTAAGCAGCAGCAGCAGCGAAGCAGGCCAACAAACTCTGATGGACTTGTACGCAAAAGCAGGAGCGTGAGTGTGCTGGGGGAGGGGGAGATGAAGGCTGCTGTGGCAAGTAGCGCGTGTATGATATGCATGTCAGCTGTGGGCTGTGTTGGGCAATGTAAGCTCTGCGTGTTATGCTATGTGAAGTGCAGCGCGTGTTGAGTGTGTGTGCAGCAGACAGAGTGAGTGAGACTGTGAGAGAGAGAGAGAGAGAGAGAGAGAGAGACAAAGAGGAAGTGAGACAGAGCGCATGAGATGAGTGTGCGCTGTGGAAAGAGTGTTGAGTGTATATCAAGCCTGTGCAGCAGTCTGAAGTGTGATGAAGCAGCAGCAGCAGCAGCAGCAGCAGCAGCAGCAATAGTAGTAGGAGCAGCAGCAGCAGCGCATAAGTATGTCTGACATATGCGCACGTTGCGCGTCCCATTGCATCGGATAACTGGCAACTAAATGAAATTAAGGCGATGACAAATCCCTTTAAGCAAATCCTGACCGTGTGCACATGCTGCTGTTGCCGCTGCCGCAGCCGCAGCCGTTGCCATTGCCGTTGCCGTTGCAATTACTGTTGCCACAATAATGCGAAATGAAATGAAAATAATAAAAAACAAAATAAAATATTATAGAAAATTATACAAAAAAAAAAAAACGTAAAAAAAATATTACAACTGTGCAGCCGCACTTGCAGTTGTGCAACATGAGAAAATGCAAAACTTACACACATCAAATATTATCATGCGAACTACATCTGTAAATTTTGATAGCAGCTTTACAATAATACAATATATATATATATATGTATGTATGTCGGAGCTACGTGCAAGTAGTATAAAACTTATAGTACAGAAATTTGCATGCCTTTATTTAATATAGGCGCGAAATTTTGGGAATTTATAAGTAACAAGTAAGGAAGGCTACAGTCGGGTGCACCCGACAGTAAAATACCCTGTACCCTTATTTTATTTATTTAATATGTTTATACAAACAAACATACACATGTATTTATGTATGTACATATGTATGTATGTATGTATATCGTTCGTAATACGTCATTCTGCGAACGGATCATTATCTTGTGCAAAGTAAAAACAATGTGTGATTTGCACTCTCCCACCCCAACCCTTTTCGAACAACAAATTTGACCGTTTGAAGTTTTATACAAATATACATATGTATAAATATATATGTATGTACATATGCATACAAATTTTAAGAAATAGTGCGAGGGCTTCGCACTCGCCTCGTTCACACTTGCTGTTCTATTCTCTTTCGTGCACGTGTGTGCGAATACATACCGCTTTCTGATCAGCATTCTCCCATCCTCTCCTTCCCTCATCCACAAGCTTGCGCTCTTTACTTGCAGTAAGTCTGCACACAGTGATACATTTACATGTGTATGTGTGCGGGTTTGTATATGTACACATAGACAGCTCTTGATGACGCATGCTTGCCCACGCTAAGTCAACGTATATTTTGTGAAAATTAATTGTTTAATAACTTTTTTGTTTCTTAATCAATCGATACCATTTTTTTCTGGACTGTTTTATATTGATGCTTAAATGTTCCCTTCAAGTCTCTAGTGCTTATAGAAGCTGAGATATGAAACGGGGCGTGGCATCCAAAGTTTGAAATAAACTCGATCGAATTACGGTATATAGGAACCTACATACCAAATTTGGTGTCTCTAGCTCTTATAGTTTAGAAGTTCTTTGCGTTCAAACAGACAGACGGACAGACAGGCGGACATGGCCAAATCGACTCGGCTATTGATCCTGAGTCAGAATATATATACTTTATGGGGTCTGCCACGCCTCCTTCTGCCCGTTACGCACATTTGCATAAACTTAATATACCCTTTTTTACCCAATTTCAATGGGTACAGGGTATAAAAACAGGCGAATATAGACAGGCATACACACACACATATATACATATATATATATATCATGTCTACATACATACATACATACATATCATGCATACATGATTGTTAGGATCTGTCTATAATACTGCAATTTACAAAACATTTACTGACGTCACAAAATCACAATATACAATTATAATTATATAATTATAATTATTATAATATAATAGTATTTTTTTATAGAAGCGCATAAAAAATTCAACATTTTTATTAAATTTCTTGTAAAATTTTATATTTAATTTATTTTCTTAATATTTTCAAATAATCAATTGCATTTAAATATTTTATTTTTTTTACATATTTAAGTAATAAATAAGCAATAAAATCCTAACAAAAAAAAAAAAATATATATATATATATACAATAAATATTTAAATTCATGACAACTTAAACAATTTATGCAATAATAAATCTTAATAAATTTTTAGCAATTTTGAATTTTTCTTTTACATGAATATTTAATCGATAATTTATTATAAATTTTTCATATAGTCAATATAATATTGATGGGGTCGGCTATATGCACTATGTGACAATTTACAGACATTTATTGACGTCACAAAATATTCTTATATGCTGTAATTATAAATAATTTTTTAAATATCTTACTAAAAAAAAATTGCTTAACTAATTTTGGAATTTTATTTTCTTTTTTTATTTTTGTTAAATTTCTTGTAAAATGTTATATTTTATTTATTTTCTTAATATTTTCAAATAATCAATTGAATTGAAATATTTAATTTTTTATTTTTTACATATTTAAGTAATAAATAAGCAATAAATTCCTAACCAAAAAAAAATATATATATATATATATATATATATATATATGTATATGTATATACAATAAATATTTAAATTCATGACAACTTAAACAATTTATGCAATAATAGATCTTAATAAATTTTTAGCAATTTTGATAATTTATAATTTTTCATATAGTCAATATGATATTGATGGGGTCGTCCCTATATGCACTATGTGACTATTTATGTGACTTTTACTGACGTCACAAAATATTATAATATGCAATAATAATAAATATTTTTCAATATCTTACTAAGAAAAATGCTTAGCTAATTTTTGAATTTTATTTTTTATTTTTATTAAATTTCTTGTACAATTTTATATTATATTCTTTTTAATATTTTCATATACAATATATAAATATTTAAATTCATAAAAACATAAACAATTTCTGCAATAAATAAATCTTAATAAATTTTTAGCAATTTTGCATTTTTCATTTACATGAATATTTAATCGATAATTTATAATAAATTTTTCGTATAGTCAATATAATATTGATGGGGTCGGCTATATGCACTATGTGACAATTTACAGACATTTATTGACGTCACAAAATGCTGTAATTATAAAAAACTTATTTTGGAATTTTATTTTCTTTTTTTATTTTTGTTAAATTTCTTGTAAAATGTTATATTTTATTTATTTTCTTAATATTTTCAAATAATCAATTTAATTTAAATATTTAATTTTTTATTTTTTACATATTTAAGTAATAAATAAGCAATAAAATCCTAACAAAAAAAAAATAGATATATATACATATATTTAAATTGATAACAACTTAAACAATTTATGCAATAATAAATCTTAATAAATTTTTAGCAATTTTGATAATTTATAATTTTTCATATAGTCAATATAATATTGATGGGGTCGGCTATATGCACTATGTGACAATTTACAGACATTTTTTGACGTAAAAAAATATTCTTATATGCAGTAATAATAAATATTTTTCAATAACTTACTAAAAAAAAAAATGTTTACTAATTTTGGAATTTAATATTTTTTTTTACATTTAAGGGAAATTGTTGTTTTTTTTTTTACTATATAAAATTATAATATAAAAATATACGATATATAATATATAAATTAATCACATAAAATTCAATAAAAAGTTCAAAGTAATCTCAAAACAAACAAAATTCAACAAAAATAAATAAAAAATTGATCGATTTTAATGTTAAAATTTGAGTAAAATAATATGTAGTAATTGTAAGTGAACATAGGAATTACTTTCATATATAATCTGGCAACGCTGCGCTTAGCTTGACTGACATTGTCAAATGTTGGATGACAAAAAGTATATGAAATCAAATTTTTGTGTTTCGTGGAGAAGACGTCAAGAAAATACAATTTACAAAATCAAATTTTCTGCCTACATTTCAACAACTCAAAAATAATAAAAAAAAGAAAAAATCAATCAACAAATTTCCCAAAGTTAATACAAATTGAAATAAATATTTTGTGTAAGTTTTATTTAATTTTTTTTTTATCACATTTCATGGTAAAATTGCAACTTCATTTTGTGGTCCTCATGGTCCTCGTGTTCATTTTTATAGTATTATACAAAGTTTCTATTTATTTTTTTTTTCTTTTTCTTCTGTTGCGCTTTTGCAGTAAATATATATTTATATATCTGTATTACAACAAAATTCCCGATCATTGGTCATATACAAAAAAAAGAAGAAAATTTATACATACATACATATACATATATAATTTGCCCGGCCGACTAGTAAGAAGAAGAAGACGCAGAAATTAGTACTAGAGAGGTTAGAAAGAAGGAAAAAGTAAAATAATAAAAATGCCACGTAATGTGCGTCAAAAGAAGCGCGCTGAGCGTCGCAATGGACAACAGGATGCTTTGGCCGATGCTGCAAATGGTTCTCCCAATGCCATAGTATTGGATGAGAATGCTATGGGAGATTGTGATGGCAACAATAAGAAGAATGTGCAGGAAATTATGGAGCATAATGATAATATAAATGCTGGTGGAGAAGGAGCAGTTGCTCTAAACAACGATGCTGGAACTGCAGCTGGAGCTGTAGCTGGAGCTGGAGCTATAGCTGTAGCTCTAGCTGGAGTTGTAACTGGAGCTGGAGTTGTAGCTGTAGCTGGTCCTGTTGCTGCTGGAATTAGAACTGGTGCTATACCAAAAACAACTAGCGGCGCCATTCTAAAGGCCAACAAGAATTTTAATAATATCAACATTAAAGCTGATATTAATGTAGAAATTGCTGCTGCTGATAGTACAACTAATGAAATCGATGGCAATTGCAGCAATGATGATGTTAGCTTTGAAGAGGATAATGATGATGTTGATATTAATGATGCCAATGGCAATAACAATGCCAATAACAATAACAATGCCAATGCCAATGTCAATGCCAATGCCAATGCCAATAATATTGTCAATCTAGAAATGTTGCAACATTTGCAACAGCAAGCTAATCGTAAAGTAAAAACTTCACGTGCTGATCCCGTTATTGTATCACTTGGCAAGAATGCATTACGTATGAGCGATGTACAATTATTACATGGTCCACATCGCTTAAATGAAGCATTATTAAATTTCTATTTTGCCTATTTGGAGGAAGTTAAATATAAATCAAATTTAGATTTTGTATTTATAACACCAGAATTATCGCAATGTATGCTCTATATGGATGAAAATGAATTATATACACTGCTAATCCATCAATATAAGGCAACACATAAATCTTTTATATTTATTGCCATGATCGATTCAGAGCAACGTGAACGCCCATCGTCACATTTTACATTATTGGTTGCATCGCGTCCCGATAAATGCTTTTATCATTTGGATTCGTATGGTGGCGCTAATACTGGTTGTTCATCGGAAATGGTTGCCAATATAAAGGATATATTGGGTATGGGACATGCACGTTTTCGTACTGTACGTTGCTTGCAACAAGGCAATGATTATGATTGTGGCATTCATGTATTATGCATGGCCGATCAGCTGACCGATTATGTGAATCGTTTTGATAGCGTCGATGGAGTACAACCATTGCATCAGGATGTCATCAAGGCCAAGCGTAATCAAATGATTAAGCTTATCGCATCGTTGGGTAAACATGTTAATACATAAATGTATTATATTCACCACATACTCACCACAAATAAAAACAAAATGCAAGCTCAAATGTAAAGCTATGCACATACACACATAAACATATACAAACAACAAATACAACGCACTAGCTGAGGCGCAAACTTACCACACACAATCAATTTTAAACTCACCACACTTGCATAAACGCAAACTCCAGCGCGCACACACACACACACACAAACAAACACAAGCTTAACACATGCGCAGGAGTATAAACATTCAACACACACTCTTAGAAGCGCAGGCTCAGTCCACTCAGCAGCAGCGTAAATATTCAACACACTCTCCGAAACGCAAGCCGCTCAGCAGCAGCGTAAACTCACCAAGTTTTGCACAATCGCAAACTCACCACACACCATCAACACACAATACATATATACTCATTCACCACATTCACTGTCAACAGACATCTGCAAACAAAATAATATTAATATAGCTGCAAAAATTATGAAAAATTTATGCAAGCAAAAATTCACCACACCGACAACACCGGTGATAAACACAATCAAATATAAAAAATAAATAAAATACAAATAATTGTAAATAACAACAAATAGATAATTAGCAGCGCTCTTTCACACTCACATACACACACACACACACAGAGACACTTATACGCGCGCTGACTACAATTTGCATTTGCCACAGTTGTAAATAAAAATTTTTGTTAACTGTAAACGCACTGTGAACTTTTGGCAAACAGTTGCTTTACACTTAGTATACTATACTCACTCACTCACTCCTCCCCCCCCCCCACCCCCTGCCTCTTTTACCCACCATACATTGCACTTACTGCAATAACAATACTGTAAACACAATACCTCCACCTCCACTCCCCCCTTCATTATATACTATTTCGTCTATTCCACTGTGGAAAATGCATTTTCTATTTGTTGTTATACACACACACACACACACACATATACACACTCAAATATATACATATTTACACTTAGACAAACGCACGCATACGATGCATATAAATGTTTTACTTAAAGAAACAAATAAAAAGAAAAGAGAGAAATTATTTAATGGATTTTATTTTTTTGCCTTTTTTGTTTTCATATTTATTTTTATTTTTACTAGATATTCAATTTATTGTAATTTCGAGCATATTGTGTACAGTCATGTCTATATATAGTGTGCACAGTGTGCTTATTATTTGTACAAACTCTGTTTACAGCGTAACAGCAGCGGCAGCTATAATAAATATTCATTAAACTATTTACAGTAACAATGTGTGTTCCCCACTATTTCTTGCTTAAAGCTAGTTTCAATAGATTTGGACACGACTGTTGATTGCGCATTAATGCAAGTGCAATGCGCTGTCATTGAGCTGCAACCCTACAATGCAATAACAGTTACGATTACTGTTACTTCTAAGCAAAGCTCTATATGCACACGTCAAAGGTTCAAGCACTTTTTTTCTTTTCTTTTCATTCAAGTTTCAGCACAAATACAACAATTGTAAATACTTTGCAATACATATACATGCAATACATGTGTGTGTGTGTGTGTGTGTTTATATACATATATATGTATGTATGTATATGCTGCTTGTACGTGCTGCCGCAATGTTTTTTTCTTGCTTCTTCAGCTGCTGCGACTGCTGCTGCTGCTCTTGCTTAAAGTGTAAACTCAATTTACGTGATCGAATTTTCTCATGGCACTTAACGTGTGTAACCAGATTTACAACAATTTTCTTATCACTGTTGACAAAAAAAAAAAAACAAAAAAAAAATAAAACACCATTTCCATGTCTTTGAGCAATGTTAGCAGTGTTAATTCTAGACATTTGCAGCTGTAAAATAACAGCGTACTATTTTATGCTTATTGTCAGACTGTTAAATGTTGATGATGATTACTTACACTGCCGCACATAAATAAATGTACATATATTATGAAATGTGTTTAGCAAACATTAATCCTTTCTATTTATTTCATTTTTTTTTTTTTTTTTTGTCATTGTTAAACACCTTTTTTTTTATGTTAATCGTAAATGTTTATAAAATAGCTTCATGATGGCACCATACATATCGGCATATATATATATATATATATATATATATAGCTACTTATGTAAATACATATACATTTTCTATGCTAATCTACATTTTTATAGTACATTAAGGATATTCCAATTTCGAAGCATTTTTATAGCCATTTATAGCACATTAAAGTGAAATGCTACATGTGTGTAAGTATTATATATATATGTATATATCTATATATAGATGTATATATATGTATATATATATTTCTTTTTTTTTTTTTGTATTTTTATATACATATGTATTCGCTTTTGTTTTGTTGTTGCTGCTTTTGTTGTTTAACTTGGGGCGATTTTCGCTCGTTACCGATTTTTATTATATTTATTTTGCTCTTCAGCAGCAGCAGCAGTAGCAGTAGCAGCAGACCTGCCTTGAAGCAGCGGCTAGTCAATGCGTCACATACATACACATACATATATGTATATGTATATGTATTTACAATTGAAACGTGTCTGCGTGTGTTTGCATTTGTTTAAAGAGTTTCACCGCAAGGCAAATACAGTTGAGGATCTGAATAATGTTTTGAAGTAGCTTATGCCTGGCCGCCATCTGCTCGTGCCTGGGCGCCTTTTTCTGATTTGCTTAGCTTTATGTTATGGCACTGAAGATCTGAGTATTGACTGCACGTGCCTGGCCGCCATCCGTAACTAGCTGCTCGTGCCTGGATTTTTTTTAGCTAGAATTACAGCTATTTATTAAGACACTGAAGATTTGCGTAATGTCTGCTGCAGCTTTTGCAATGTTCGATAACTGCTCGTGCCTGGGCGCCTCACTGCATACAACAATCGATATATTGTTAGTAGCATCACGTTAACTTTTGCCAGCTCTAGGCGCTGCAGATCAAAAAAAAACAAAAGAACAAATTAAATTTTCATTACCACAAATTTGCGGCAAATTGTTTGCTCGCACTTAACTTGGCCGTCGTAATCACAATTGGAATCTTTGTTGGCATTCCAATTGGTAGACCAATTGGAATTTATGTTGCTGTCCAAAAATCTCAGCTCGTCGCATAGTTTTTTAAGCTTAGCTTTTGCTTTCTGCTTTCTACTTTCACCGCAAATTTTCGCCTTAGCCGCAAAACAGTTTTACAACACAATCAAGGTGTATATGTATGTGTGTGTGTGTGTGTATGTACAGTGTTAAAATATTAATGGAATTTGTATAAAATAAAACACTAAACCAGAAGCCAACCAACACACATCACATTGTCAAAGTCCTGAAAAGTCAGGAAAGTTCCATTCCGAGGCATAGAAGACGACAGAACGTGTTCTTGCCGCAAGGGGCAACCAAACAAAAAAAAAAAAACCCACAAGGTGTTGGCCAAATCAATCAATCAATTTACTTTTTTTTTTGCTACATCCACAAGGCAAGCAAACTTTCATACTAGCCAAACTGTAAAGAGGACGAGCACCTGAAATATGTATGTATGTAATACTCTGTATGTATGTATGTATGTATGTATGTATGTATGTATGTATGTACGTCTGGCAAGTTCTTGTCTCACTTGACTTTAAAATGACATCGAGCTACCACTCTACAAGCCTTCAAGTGTGTGCGAGAGAGAGGAGAGGTATAGAAAGAGATGAAGCGTGTATATGTGTGGCTAGTAAGCTGATAGCATGGAAAAGTAACGGCAATGTCATTGATGCGCCAGCGTATATACATATATACACTGCAATCAACAGCAGCAGCAGCAGCAACACTGAGAGAAATAAAAAAAAAAAAAAAACATTGATACTATTCACATATTGCAATGTGTATGTAGGTATTTTGCATATTTATATGCATGCATGCAGGTATTTATATTGATATTCATTTTTGTATTCATACTAGTATTCATAGTTGCACACACACATTCATAGTTAACATATACTAATAATCATTCATAGTTGCGTTGCAATTCATATTCATAGCCAAATTTTTAACTTTATTCATGTATAGATACTCATATTAATACTCATATTTATACTCATACTCATATTCATATTTATATTAATGCTAATACTGATGTTCATATTTATTAACATAGTCATATTCATATTCATATTCATATTCATATTCATATTCATATTCATATTCATACTCATACTCATACTCATACTCATATTCAGAATCATATTCAAATTAATATTCACACTCATGTTCGTAGTCATATATTTGTATTCATATTCAAACTCATATTTATATATTCATATTCATACTTTTTATAGATAATCATCTTCATATTCATATGTAAAAATACTTACATTCACTTACATATACTCACACATTCACAGAGCTTATTCATTCTTATATTTATATGTTCATTTATACTCACATATAGTCATTATACTCATAAATTGTATCCATATTACCAACTTGTATAATATTAATATTCGTTTTTTTTTTGCAGTGTATAACGGATATAGGAGAAACACATTTGCAAAGGAAAAAAAGCAAATGAATCACAAGTGGCGCAACAGCTGCGCAAAGTGAAATATGGAGGGAAAAGTGTCTTGTTGCAGCAACAATTGCTGTTGCTGTTATTGTTGCCAGTTGCTGCTGTTGTTGTTGTTGTTGTTGTTGTTGTTGTTGTTGTTGTTGTTGTTGTTGTTGTTGTTGTTGTTACGTTTGCTTCATTCAGATAATGGCAAAAATATGTTTGGCACGCTGCTGCTGCTGCTGTTTCTGCTGTTGCTGTGGCACAACAAATTTTCAGCATATCTGTTGATCATTAAATTATATGGTATATATATATATATATATATATATATATATATATATAGTGAGAGAGAGAGAGAGAGAGATAGATATAGAGAGATATATCTTATATAGTAAGTATTGCCTCTTAAATTCTTGTTCAACGGCTGCTGCCTAAATCACAATTTTCAGTTAGTTTTTAAAAGTTGCTGGCAAGGACACATTTAGCAACGTTGTCCTGTTGACTTTAACAAATATTTATGTTGTTTACTCGAGAATAAGCATACAAAAGGCTCAACGAATGAGGAACGAGGAACGAAAGAGTGAAAGGCAAATGGAAGGCAACATGAAGATGGAGAATAGAGAGAAAGGCAAAGGCAAAGACGAAGGAGCAGCAGTAGAAGACGAAAGCGTATGACGACAACAGCGACACAGCGGGAAGAAGACGTTCGAATAACAACACACAGAGCAACTAAACACACAGAGACATACAAAGAGAAAGAGAGAGAGAGAGAGAGAGAGAGAGAAAGGGAAGGAGTGGCATACTCAATGCTCAATGCATTTGCAAAGAGTGCAAAAATCTTAAGATATATGAGCATTTATTCGCACATTTTTTCAGCAGCAACATTCACAAATATCCAACAATTCTCAGTCTCAATAACGCTTACACACTCTCGCGCTCTCTTTCTCACTTTTTAACTCTCGTTCTCGCTCTCACTCACACTTTGTGTTGCGCTCAATCACAAAATCAACAACTTTGCGCCAAAGTTTTTGCGTATATGTGTGTCTGTGTGTGTGAGTGTGGAATTTAAGGGAGTAAAGTGGCAGCAGGGATTGGAGGATGTTTTTTTTTTTTTGGAGCATCAGTTGACACTGACATTAAGGAAACAGTTTAAATATCCGATAACTGTAACATAAAGTGGTTATAATCGACTTTTTGAGCCCACCAATAAGTGTGCATGACATTATATATACAGTAGATTCCGCTTATAGCGACTACGATTTTACGTCGTTATACCCGGAATATGCACTAACCGAAAGTAGTTTGTATGTATAAGTTTGCATGGGGATCAACCAAGCCAACGAGTTTTAGTCGCAATAACCGGACGGACGCTTTAAGCAGAGTCGTTATAACCGGAATCTACTGTATATATGTATATATATTCTTGCTCAACAGAGATAATGGCTGACAGTCCTGCTGTTCATCTGAATTTCAGGCACTATAACAGCTAAAAAACTTCAGGACTTTTTTTTCCCATTCTACTTTTATCAGCTGCAGGCAGCTCAAGATTCTTTTTAAAAATGAATTTTTATCAGAACTTCCAAAACCTACAGAAATTTAGAACTTAGCCATATAAAATATAACACAGCCAGCTAATAAACTGCAGAATTTGTGAAGCTGTTTGAAATTTGATTTGATGCAACCTAGAAATATATAACATAAATATAAAACTTGTCTACCCCCGAGTATTACATAGTCGAGCATATTTTGCATATATGTAGTTGTTGCTGTTGTTATTGTTGTGCTTATTGAATGATTTACAGCTTTGAACACCTTCAATTAACAGACGATTTGTGCAAGGATATTTTTACACTATCTTCCTCTCTCTCTCTCTCTCTCTCAGTGTCTTTCTCGGTCTCTTTCTCAGTCTTTCTGTCACTGTGCTGCCGTCTGTTTGCTGCGCCTTAAAGCAAGCAACATTTCACAGATGAAAATTCGATTCGATTTAGCAGCAGCAGCAACAGCAGCAACAGCAGCAGTAGCAGCAGCAGCATTGGATGAATTTTATATTCAATCTATATGTAAGTAGTATAATCAGAGATGCCACATAAAAAGAAATATGAATACAACAAGCAAAAAAACCTCTGCCCACTCCCCACTCCCCCCACCTTCTCCCACGTCCCCTACCCTCAGAGAAGTGTTCTCTCTCTCTCTCTCTTTCTTTGCTTTTGTTATGTTATGCTTGTGGTGTATTCTGACAATCAATAACTCGACAATTTCAATATTTTTTATAATAGAAATATGAAAAAAAAATTTTTTCAACGCATTTCAAGCAAAATCAAAATTGAGAAAAGTGCAAAAAAAAAAAAAATAAAAAAAAATAGAGAAAGCAGCAAAATAAAAATAGATTGTAAGAAAAGCAACGATGTTTCTCAGTATTTTTTTCTGCTTTCTTTTTGTTGTTGTTGTTGTTGCTTTCTTTCAATTTCCCGTTAGCCCAAACAAAGCAAAACGAACGAAAAATGGAATATAAAGTGAAGAATATTTTCGAAGAATAGCAGCAGCAGGAGGAGCGAGGCTGCATAGTGTTGAGAAGTGGTCGGAGGGATTGTGTAAGAGGTATGAGAAGTATGTAGACTGACCAGCAACAAATTGCACAGCGGGCATAATAACGTCAAGCATAATAAAGCAATTTAATGCTCGAACAGCAGCAGCAGCTTCAGCAACAACAGCAACAACAACAACAAGAGAAAACGCAACAATAACTTACAGCTAAAGGGGGTAAACGTGCAGAGAAGCTGAGAGGGGGTGATGGGTGAGAAGGGGGGTGGGGGGATTGGCAGTAGTAAAGACGAACAAACGAAGCCTAAAACATAAAGAATTGCAAACATGCAAGAGAAGCAGAGAAAGCGAGAGAGAATGAGGCCAAAAAGAGAGAGAGAGAGAGAGACGGGGGAGCTTTGGGGACAATTGATATTGGTTGCTCATGCATGAATTTCGACACGAGCAAGGGAAAAGGAAGTAGAAGAGGAAAAGAAAGAGAAAGAGAGCGAGCTGTGAAGGCAGATAGTATACTCTAGATTTATATAAGAATCAGCTATATATATAGATATAGAGATATAGAGATATAGAAATATAGAGATATAGAGATATAGAGAGAGATAGAGATATAGAGATATAGAGATATAGAGATATAGAGATATAGAGATATAGAGATATAGAGATATAGAGATATAGAGAGATATAGAGATATGGAGATATAGAGATATAGAGATATAGAGATATAGAGATATAGAGATATAGAGATATAGAGATATGGAGATATAGAGATATAGAGATATAGAGATATAGAGATATAGAGATATAGAGATATAGAGATATAGAGATATAGAGATATAGAGATATAGAGATATAGAGATATAGAGATATAGAGAGATATGAGATATAGAGATATAGAGATATAGAGATATAGAGATATAGAGATATAGAGAGATATAGAGATATGAGATATAGAGATATAGAGATATAAGAGATATAGAGATATAGAGATATAGAGATATAGATATAGATATAGATATAGATATAGATATAGATATAGATATAGATATAGATATAGATATAGATATAGATATAGATATAGATATAGATATAGATATAGGTATAGATATAGATATAGATATAGATATAGATATAGATATAGATATAGATATAGATATAGATATAGATATAGATATAGATATAGATATAGATATAGATATAGATATAGATATACCAGATATATATATATATATATATATGTATAACTGATATATAGTATCTGCTAGTCTAACATCATTTCATATGCAATTCAAACTTGCATCGCATATTGTAAACTTAAATAATATACACAATCTATTTACATAACAATGCATATATCCCGTATATATATTTACAATACACATACACACACACACACACATATCATATATATATATATTGGGTTACAATCGCTGTCATCGGGTGGCGCAATTATTTATTTATCGCTCTACGTTTCATAGCTACAAAAAAAAAAGAAGAAAGGAAGTAGAGAAAAAAATGAATGAAATGAAGTGAAGTAAAGGACAAAAGGGAAACAATGCAACGTTGAACGGATAACTTGGCTTTTATTTATTAATTTTGTTGGCCAATTGTTAAAGTGGCAAGCACAACA
>JBAMBR010000643.1:0-21788 GCA_037044475.1 Zaprionus obscuricornis
TATACAACTGAGCATCACATAGAGCAACAACTTTTAGCTATATATTCTCATCAAGGGGGGGAGGGCAGCAAAGTAGCTCAGCTCATGGCTTTAACTTTAACTAGAATTGCAGCCAACATTCTCAAAATATTTTGTATATTTTTTTTTTTTTTAGAGTATTTTCACATACTCGACAGCAAATGAAGCTAAAAAATAGCTAAACAAAAACAAAGTAATTGAAGAAGAAGAAGAAGAAGAGAAAGCAAAACGAGTTTTTCCAAAAAAAAAAAAAAAAAGAAGGAAGAAAAAAATTTGAGCCATATGCTGGCAGCAAAAGCATTTTCATGTTTGGACTTTTAATTTTCACTTGCGACTGACAACAAGAGCAGCAACAACAGCAGCAGCAGCAGCAGCAAGTATAAAAAGACACCACCAGCAAAACAGTAGCAGCAACAACAGCAACAACAGCAGCAACACCAGCAGCAGCAACAGTAGCAATACGCACTGTATTAAAAGGGAAGCAGCAGCAAAAACACAAAAGGTGTGTGAGAAGAAGAAGTAGAAGGAGGCAGAGAAAACTGTTGCAAATAATAAATGAGTCAAGTTCATGAAAAAGCAATTTCTTGCGGCAGGCCACAAAATATTAGCACCAGCAGCAAACTGTAACACACCAGCAGCAGCCGTAGCAGCAACAACAACAACAACAAGCATAAGGCACACCCCATTGCATATTTGTTTAAGGGGGATGAAAAAAATAAAAAGGCAAAAAGTCAGAAAATTAAGTAGCTGCTGCCAAATGACATGCAACAAAAGGCGGCAAAAGTTAACGAAAATGTTGAGCGGGGATGAAACCCCTAAAACCTGAATGCGAGCTAAATGGGATAACAAGTGATTTGCTTTGATTTTATGACTGTTAGTCAGACAGAGACAGCGCGAGAGTAAGAGAGAGAGATAGAGAGCAGACTGTCAGTGAGTGTTAGCTAGATTTATATACACTATATTTTGGGCTTGGGTGTCAAAAGACCCAAAGGCATTTTTATGATTGCCCCTTGCCACACCACACAACACACATAATGATTATAATGCTCTGTCATATGGCTGCAAATAAAATATCTCTAAGTCTCTTGCTATCTCTCTCTCATTCTCTATCACATAGATTTGCTGACTATCTCCCACACTGCTTGAAGCTCGTTATGCAACATTAATTGCATATTATGGTCAATAAACAGCTGTCGTATTGGCAAAAAAAAAAAATAGAAAAAAAAAACAAAAAATAAAGCCAAGGGGCGGGTAGTGTAAAAATATTTATTGCAATATTTTCATTACTTTTTTTTTGTAAATTTTTTTTATATTTATTTTAATTTTATTTTTTTTCCAATATTTATATTTAAATTTTTTTTTGTATATTTTTTTTTTTTTATATTTATATTTATTTTAATTTTATTTTTTTTTTTTTTGCAATAATAGAAAAATTTTAAGTGAAGAATATTGTCAAATCAAAGAGTTGCCTGCTACAAAAAAATGAAAAATATTATGCCCAATAAACAGCTGCCGTATTGCCAAAAAAAATATATAGCCGAGGGGCGGGCAGTGCAAAAATATTTATAGCAAAATTTTAATTTTTTTTTTTTGTAAATTTTTTTTTTATATTTATTTTAATTTTATTTTTTTTTTTTTGCAATAATAGAAAAATATTAAGTGAATTTTATTGTCAAATCAAAGAGTTGCTGCCACAAAATAAGAAAAATATTATGGCCAATAAACAGCTGTCGTATTGCCCAAAAAAAAAATATATAGCCGAGGGGCAGGCAGTGTAAAAATATTTATAGCAATATTTTAATTTTTTTTTTTTTTTTGTAAATTTTTTTTTATATTTATTTTAATATTTTTTTTTTTTTAATAATAGAAAAATATTAAGTGAATAATATTGTCAAATCAAAGAGTTGCCTGCCTGCCACATACTATATATATATATATGTTGCTCAAGTGCAATTTGCTGTTATCAATAAACAACAGCTAATACTCTTGTGCCCTCTCACTCTCCCTCCCTCTCTCCCTCTCTCTCTCTCTCTCTCTGATAGTCTCTTAGTGTCTCTTACTCTACATTGAAATGCACTTTGCTGCGGCAAACAGCAGCACTTGAAAAAGGCAATTTCAACAAAAATATCAATCAACAATTGGCAAAACATGACTAAAAAGCAATGACAATAGCAGCAGCAGCAGCAGCCATAACTGCAACAGCAAAAGCAACAACAACAACAAGATGTTGACTATGGAAAATTGCAATCAAAATTCGATTAGCTGCAATGCAAATATTATTTATTAAGCTGCCAGGCACACAGAGAGACAGCAAGCGAAAGAGTGTAAGAGAGAGAGAGAAAGAGAGAGAAGAGAGACAGTTAAAACTGCAATAATGCATAGTAACAGTAGGCGGTTTATGGGGCGTGGCAAAAGTGCTTGACGTTAACTGCCGCTAACGTTGTCAAGCCTTTAGCTTATCTCTTTCACTCTCACTCACTCTTATATTCCCACTCTCTCTCTCTCCCACTCACTCTTTTACTCTACAGTTGAGCTTAACTGTTAATAAACATTTGATTGGCAAAAACGTAGCGGCGGCAGCAAGCAGGCAAAAGTGTGGCAAGTGCGGCAAATGTGACAAAGAGCAAAAATAATATTTTTCGGCTTGTTTTTATTGACAATTTTTGCCAGCTTATGACTTTTGCTTGTTGTTGCTGGTGTTGCTGGTGTTGCTGCTGTTGCTGCTGTTGCTGTTGCTGTTGCTGTGCTGCTGCTGTTGTTATGCTTTGCAAAACATAATCAAAAATCAATTGGTCAGGTTATTGCATTTTTTCAGCAAATTTTTTCATTTCACAAGTGAAGCAGCAGCAACAGCAGCAGTAGCAGAATTTCATTGACAACAACAGCAGCAATGGCAACAGAAAGAAAAAGAAAAAAAAAAAAATTGGCAACAAAACATTATGATTGCGCTATGCTATATATGCTGCAAGAACCTCTTCACAAATCCAATACAAGCTCTTCAGCTCTTTGCTGCTGCTGCCCCCAGCAATTTCTCTCTCTCTCCCTCTGCCACTGCTTGGCCTTTGATGTCTTTGCTTTCTTCTTTTTTTTTTTCATCTTCAACTCAAGTTGAGCAGCAATCTTTTTTTTTTTTTTTTGTTATTATTATTATTGGTCTCTTCTTTTTGTCTTTCTCTCATCTCCAACTCTCATTTCTTTTCTCTCTCATTCCCTTTGTCTGTGTATTCTCTAGAAGTTCTCTGAGTGGTTTATGGAAATCGTTTTTCGGCCAATATCTTTTCATTCGTGCGCATATAAAAATTGCGTATAAATTCATAAAGCGACAAGATTTCTCTTCTCCTTCTCCTTTCTCCATCTTCTCTACATTTCCACACTCATGCTTCTTCTTTTCATTTCCATTTGCTGCTGCTGCTACTGTTGCTCTTGCTGCCTGCACACACAAATGGAGTCGATTTATTTTATGTTATCCTTTAAATCCTGCTTTACGAGCGCGCCCAGCGACACTTGCTGCGAATGCTGCCATCGACCTACACCCCCCCGACGCCTTCACTCCCATCAAGCTGCTGTCTCATCCTCCCACACACTGCTGCTGCTGCTGCTGCTGCTAAATCCTTCTCCCCCACTACGCAACCATTGGCGATTTATATTTCGTTTTTGTGCCACCCAAAAATTGTAGCATCCAACCCGATGCTGGCTGCCCTGCTGCTTGCTGTTACTATGCCCGTCTCACTCACACTCATAGCTATATACACACACACAGAGAGACACACAGTGAGTGGGGAAAATCTGTGTCTCTGCTGCTCTGACAGACATTCGCATCGACATCGACAACGCAGCTTGGACTTGGACTTTGTTGTTGTTGTTGTTGCTATTGTGAGGCTGGCAGTGTGCATGGGGGCGCATTTGGGGGTTGGGGAAGTATAAACTCGCCTTTCATTTGAGGGTTGTGAACTTTTGCCTGCTTGCTGCGACGAACTATTGGTTCAACAGCTAAAGCTGCTGCTGCCTGTGGCTGCCACTGCTGCTACTGTTGCTGCTTAGGCTTTAGGCTTAGATTTTTGCTGATTTATGAATTAGTTGCAATTGACTTTTAGCGCACAGTGTAAATAAGGCAAAACTGCAAACTGTAGCAGTTGCAATAGTTGGACGGCAGCTTATTTTGGGGCAATACGCAATATGCAACCCCCAAAAATTTTTGTAGCTGCAACTGTTTTTGGAGCATGCGCAGCCCACAAAGAAAAGCGGGGCAAAAAAAAAAAAAACAGAAAGAAAGAAAATTTTTTAGCTGGAAATGTAGCTTGTTTTTTTTTTTTTTTTTTTTTTGCATTTATCAATAGTGTAGCGCTGCTGGCACAAACGTTTTTCGGATGCTTATCCCCCAAAATGGTTGCACAAAGTGAGTAAGAGAGAGAGAGGAAGAGAGGGACATGTCGTTTTTGCATTTTTGCCAGACGACAGAGTTTTGGCACGACATTTTCACACAAACATTTCAATGAAAAGTATCAACGGAATTGCTTTTGAAATTGCTTCATATGCCATAAACAGAATGCGTGCCAGATTTTCTTTATGCTCTTTATTGTTTCACAGAACTTTTCCCAGTACTCTCCCACACACACACACACACACACATACATACACAGTGTGTTCCCATTGCACTGTTGCCATTATCATTGCCATATTCTCATTCGTTTCTGTCTATTTATTCTCACTTACAATACTCTGTCGTTGCTCTGCTCTGCCATCGCTCTGTCGCTGCTGCAGCCTTAGTTTCTCTGTCTTTAGCTTTAAAGTTTTTCTAGCTTGCGCTAAAAAAAAGAAGAAAATTGCAGATAAAAATCAACAGCAGCAGCAGCAGCAGCAACTAATGCTGCATTCTCTACTTTTCTTAGTGCTCTCTGTCTCTCACTCTCTCTCTCTCTCTCTCTTACACTCTCTCTCTCTCTCTCTCTCTTAGCTCTCTACTCTTTTCTCTTGCATATTTCTCGTTTTGGTATTTCAATTAAACTTTAATTAAAATGCGATGCCATGGTTATCAAACGGCGCACTGCCAAAGTAGTCTGGGGGCCAGTGTTGAAGTTTTTTTTTTGGCGCTTCAAGTTGTAGCTGAAATTGACGTTGAATTTGTTGTTAAAAATAAATCTGCACTTTGTTCGTTTTTACTTATTTTCTCCACTTATATTTAAAATTTTCTCTTCTCTTTTATTTAATTTAATTTTTTTTTTCTTTTTCTCAGTTTGTCAATTTTTGCAATTTTATTTGTTTAATTTTTTTCTTCAAATGCTGCTACTTCAAACTAGAGCTCATAAATCCTACAAGCAGAGGCTTCTATCTTCTCCAACTATACTTATTTTGCCCTTAGTGTGCTATTATTAGAGTTGGCATTAAACGGCTCAGCAAATAAATTAGTTTGTCTGTAGTCGTCTGTGAACATAATTTATCACAGCTTCTTCCTACTTTCCCAGCACACAGAAAAGTTCTTGCATTGGGCAAGTTTTAGTATAGACAATCGATAGAGAACTTCAACTTTTCTTTTACTATGTGAATTTGCTTTAGTTACTGTATTTCAACATAAACTGAAGGTAAATGCTTTTGCAAAATTTTCTATATAAAGAAAAACTATAGAAATCTAGGAAAGAAATAACTTTAGGCACATTTTCTGAGCTTTTTTCATTTCAGAAATATTTCAGCTTTAAGTCACTGTGGCAAAGTTAAATAAAATGTATCTGTTGTCTGCAGGGACAAAAAGAAAATTTCCATATAGATAATTTCATTTCTTAATATATTCAAAATATTTCTAAAATATTTGAAAAATATTTAATAAATTATTTATTTTTTTTTAAAAATTTGAAAAATTATCCAAAGACTAATTTCATATAGAAAATTTCATTTCTAATCTATTTAAAATATTTATAAAATATTTGAAAATTATTTAATAAATCATTGATTTTTTTTTTAATTTGAAAAATTATTCTATGACTAATTTCATATAGGAAATTTCATTTCCAATTTATTTAACATATTTCTAAAATATTTTTCAATTATTTATTAAATTATTGATTTTTTTTTTAATATTTCAAATATATTCGAAAATTATTCTGTAATTAATTTCGTATAGAAAATTTCATTTCCAATTTATCCGACATAGTTCTAAAATATTTTTAAATATTTTCATAAATTTTTGTTTATTTTTTTAATATTTCAAAAATATATAATAATATATATAAAAATATATATTTCAAAAATATGTAAAATAAATTTCCAAAATATTTTTAAACTATTTGAAAAATTGTTTTTGTTTGCATTTCTAATAGATTTCAAAATTTCATTTCCATTTTTTTCAACATATTTCTAAAATATTTTTAAACTTTTTCATAAATTATTGTTTTTTTTTTTCAAATTTCATTTCCATAAAATATTAAGATTATTTAATATATTGATTTATTTTTTTTTAAATTTTAAAAATTATTCTAAGACCAATTCCATATATGAAATTTAATCTGTTTAACAAATTTCCAAAATATTTTAAAATTATTTAATAAATTATTGATTTTTTTTAAATTTGAAAAATTATCCTAAGACTAATTTCATATAGGAAATTTCATTTCAAATCTGTTCAACATATTTCTAAAATATTTTTAAGTTTATTAATAAATTCTTTTTCTTAATTGTAAATATGTTTTAAATATATTATAAAATTATTCTCACACTAAATTAGTTTTAAAATTTGTAGGTAATTTTTATATATTTTATATTCATAATAATGTCAGCTGAAAAAATCTTTCTAGTCCTTATAAATTTTTTTTATATTTTCATATAGTTATATAAATTACTGAATAATTTTTTAATATTTCTAAATAATATTTTTAATCTATAAAAAAAATATTGCTTATTATTTTTGAAATATTTTTAAAAAATTTTCTAAGGCATTTTATTTAAATTTTTTTTTTTATATATATAAATATTTTGGTAAATTTGCTCACATAAATTGTAACATGCAACAACATGATGAGCTGAAAAATGCTTAGCTATTTAAGCCAACAATTTCATAAATTCCAACAAATTTTGTTAGTTGCAAATTATTAGCTGAATAACTTTCTCATGCTCAGTCAACATTGCCAAATCTCTCCTCCCCTCTGCATGCTTAGCAACTTGTCTATCTATTGCATTGCCTTAGTTACCTTGTCTTTAAACTCTTGTGCTCCCCGCCTCACCTCTTGGCAACGTTTTCTCCCTTGAACAGTTGCAGTTGCTAGGTAAATTAATCATGTGAGAAATTCATTTAGTTTTGTGTAAGTGCCACACAAAGACTGTGGCACGTGCTGACCCGTGCTATTACTGTCGTTGTTGCATTGCAACAATTTAATAAACAAACCAAATAAATGCTAAAAACATGCCACAGACAATGCTCAAAAAGCAAACAATAATAAAAGGCGACAACAACATGACGACGACGACAACGACGACACAGCGACACTAGTGTAAAATCATGATAAGTCAATTTTATATTCGCCGCCCCTTTGTGCGTGTGTTTGCCTCACAAGGCTTGAGGCATGTTGGCAAACATATTGCTTAGCCATGGGTGGTGCTAAGAAGCTTGCCGCTTGCTTGCTAGCTTGCTGGCTTGCTGCCCATTTAATGGACCCACACAAATTGTCAATTTCTAGCTGTGCCACGCGGTGGCAAATACAAATTAACAATTGCACCACCCGCTGATAGTTGACCTAACACCCTGCTCTTTCTCACACACGCTCTCCCTGTATCTCTATCTCACGCGCTTATTCACTCTGATGCGATTACAAGCGTTTAATGCGCAAAACTTCTGTTATTAGAAGTTTTGTAGAGTGAAGAAGGGGGAGGATGAGGGGAAGGTAAGCAGTTTGCTTACAGTTATTTTTATCAGTTTTATTAAATTATATTTGTCGATTATTTTTTTTCACAGTTTTTGTTCTTTTTGATTTGGTTTTTTTTTTGGTTTTGCTCAATCTGCATAATTAAGCAGCTCAAGTGAAGCCTTGTCTCATATCCTTTGTCAGCAGTCAGCACAGCAGCAGCAGCAGCAGCAGCAGCTTTTGGCCACGTAGCGCTACACATACTACGTGAGCTTCATAACTTATGCAGCTACAACAAACACACACACACACCTTCATCTTCATATGTGTGTGTGTATAGTTAGCTTTGAGCCTGAGCTCTGACTTGATTTTCGTGCTAATGTAGCAACGTTTCTATTCTCTTTTTTTTTGGGTAACATTTATGGTTGCTGTCTTTATGCTGTCATTAGCTGCAAATCCTTGTAGATTGATTTAGGGCCAGACGTGTGTGTGCATAAGCAAAGAGGGTAACAAGTAATAGAGTCACAGAAAGAAAGTGAGGGAGGGAAAAAGGAAAACAAAACCTTAAGCAGACATGGGAGGAGAGAGAGCAAGAGAATAAGCAATAACTGCTTATAGTGTGTGTTTTAAAACTTTGTATTAAATAAAAGAATATGATTATATTTATTTCACCGAAGATTTCATATTCTTACAAAGCTTTGGTTTTATTATTTTTCCTATAACTTTATTTTTGATTGCTGTTTTAACGGATATTAAAGTTGGCAAGAAAGTGAAGTTCAAAATTCTCTAAGTTTCAAGGAGTTTTTAGGACGCAATTGTCTAGCGATCGCGCCTATTAGTTCTAGCGTTTATATTCTGCTCCTTGCAGTTTATATGGGAACGCACTTTGGACTATGACAAGGATCTGTAAGCCGTTGAGCTTATCTACGAAAATCTAGGACCCTGGACTTTAGGACTCTTGGAATGTGGCACCCGTTGAACACTAGAACCACAGGTCTCTGGCATCCTAGGACTCTGACATCCTAGGACTCTGACATCCTAGGACTCTGACATCCTAGGACTCTGGCACCCTAGGACTCTGGCATCTTAGGACTCTGGCATCTTAGAACTCTGGCATCCTAGGACTCTAGCATCCTAGGACTCTGGCATCCTAGGACTCTGGCATCCTAGGACTCTGGCATCCTAGGACTCTGGCATCCTAGGACTCTGACATCCTAGGACTCTGACATCCTAGGACTCTGGCACCCTAGGACTCTGGCATCTTAGGACTCTGGCATCTTAGAACTCTGGCATCCTAGGACTCTGGCATCCTAGGACTCTGGCATCCTAGGACTCTGTCATCCTGGGACTCTGTCATCCTGGGACTCTGTCATCCTAGGACTCTGGCATCCTAGGACTATGGCATCCTAGGACTCTGGCATCCTAGGCCTCTGACATCCTAGGACCTTAGCCCCCTCGGACTCTTACACCCTAGGACTCTGGCATCCTAGGACTCTGGCATCCTAGGACTCTGGCATCCTAGGAGTCTTACACCCTAGGACTGTTACACCCTAGGACTCTAGCACCCTAGACCTCTAGCACTTTGCGACTCTAGCACCCTAGAACTCTAGGACCTTCGGACCTTGGACTCTACTGTTGTTACTGATCAGAAATATATTTTTATGCGTTATAAAGCTGAATATATATAAAAATAAGAGTATAAAAATATATAGGTCGAAGAAGACGGAACAAAATAAAAATAAATAACCAACAGTTGGACAATAGAAAGACAATGTGACAAAGACAGGTACAAGCTGAGAGAGAAGGAGAAATGGAGAAAAAGAGAGAGAGTGCGACACAATGTAGCAGCATGCAAACTTAATTTATATGCTAATTTTATTAACACAGTTACAGAGGCAGAGTCAAAGCTAGAGGCAAAGGCATCGGCAATGACAAAGGCAGTGTGAGAGGTAAATTTAGCAACAGTAACAGCAACAGCAACAGCATCAGCATAAGCATTAGAGCGCCCCGCAATCGTAAGTCCATTGCTAATCCAAAGGGCTGACATTCCATAAGCCGCAAAAAGCCCAAACGACAACGAAAAATCAAACATTATAGCGTGTTAATAGCAACATTTACAATAACAGCAGTCACAGCAGCCACAGCAGGGAGAGCATATAACAAAAAAAAAAAAGAAAAAAAAAATCAGAGGGAGGCAAAGCTAAAACAAATTCAAGCAGAAACATGCATTATAGCCGCTGCCTGCTGCCTGCTGTCTGTCTGTTTGTCTGCCTGCCTGTCTATAGGCAGATCGGATGAGCAGAGGATACATTAACAACTCTAGACACTGATACGCAATTATTAAAACAATTTATCAAAGTAGCCAGCATCCGTTAGTCAGCAGTAGCTGAAGGGGGGCGCCGGAAAGCAGGCAACAGTTTTTTTTGAGCTGGCCAATAAGTTGAAGCAAGTTTTTGGCATTCATTGAAACCGCAAAAACAATTCTCGCAATGCATAGTTTTTGCAAATCTGCAAGTTAAAGCGAGAGAGAGAGAGTGATAGAGAAAGAAAGAGAAGGGAAGATAGCGAAACTGTTGTGGCAGCACTGCAGGAAGCGGAAGCTTAAACACAAATTTAATGAAGCAGTAAATTCGATTGTCGCATAAACAAAAAGCAGCTCGCATGCAAAAAGCTGCAAAAGGACAACAAACACAATGCCGCACGCCACAGGCGCCGCAGCAGTACAGCAGATAATGGCAGCGGCAGTACAACAGCAGTAGAGCAATGGCAGCCGCAAAAGGATAATGCTCAGTGTAGATGTCTCTATGTGCTGTATGTGTGTGTGTCTCGCAGTGTGTGTGTGTGTGTGCCTTGTCTCTGTTTTTGTATACTTTTTACTTTTGTTTTTGGGCAAAACTTTTTGTGCTTGCTGAGCGTCACACTCATAAGTCGCCAAAGAGCCAAAGAGAAGCACAAGCTTTGCAGAACAGAGCAAAAAGAAATGTAGAAAGGGAAGGAGCGGCAGCACAGCAGTAGTAGGGGGGGGGGGGTCTAAAGGGCAGAGAGTGCGCCGTCTAAATGTGACTTTATGTGCTTTAATAAAGTATAATTTTGGGCGCTTAAATGGCGTTGCGCGACTCGAGCGCAGCCCAGGCGCTCGTAAAGTGTGCAAAATTGTGAGTTAAAGCTGAAACTGAAGCTGTAGCTGAAGAATGAAAACCCGGAAAAGCCATGCAAAAACTCATAAACAAAATGTTTTTTATTTTTTTTTTTTTGAAAACTTTGAAAAAAAAAACAAACAAAAACTGCAAGTAAATTGTGAAAGTGAAATTTAAAAATTAAAGACACATTTTTTGTCGGAAATTTAATTTAAAAAAATTGAAAAGTCAAATAAAATTTATTTCAATAATTATTAAATTTCTTTTAAAAATTTTAATGTTTAATTTCTGTTTAAATTTACTGCGAATTTTCAAAGAAAAATAATCTCTGAATAATTATTAAATTTCTTAAAAAATTTTATTCAATTTTCTGCACAATTTCATTGAAAAGTTGCATTAAATATTTACACAATAATTAAATAAATTTATTAAATAATTATTAAATTTTTTTTTTTTTTAAATATATTTAATTTTTGCTCAAATTTTCTGCAGATTCATGGAAAAATTTTCCCCTAAATAGAAAAGTTTATTAAGTAATCTTGGAATAATTATTAAATTTCTTCTTTTTCATTGAAAAGTTGCATTAAATATTTGCACAATAATTAAATAAATTATTTAAATAATTATTAAATTTTCTTTATAAAAAAATTTATTAAATTTCTGTTTAAATTTACAGCAAAGAATCATGGAAAAATATTTTTGTAAATAGAAAATTTATATAAATAAATATTGAAATAATTATAAAATTTCTTAAAATTTTTTTTTTTATAATTTTCTGCACAATTTCATTGCAAATTTTGCATTCAATATTTGCATAAATTATAAATAAATAATCATTAAATTATTATATTTCTTTAACAAATTCAATTGAATTTCTTTGAAATTTATTGCACAATTTTATTGCAAAAATTTTGCATTAACTGTTTGTATAAACATTAGCTTAAATAAATGAAATATTATATTTGTTGTCATTGCTTTATTGTTGTAATATTTACTTGTTAATTGTTTGTTAAATGAGACAATTTATAAATCAAATAAGTTTAAATTATATGTCAAAAGCTAAGTAAATCTTTTGCAAGTCTTAGAAAACTTTATATATATTTTGTAAAAAAAATTTACAAAAATTTTCTAAATATTCTTTGACTAATTTTGTGTAAATTTGGAGAGAAATTTGCTAAGAGAATTGTTTGTTAATTTATATAACTTATAAATAATTTTATTTATTATGTATCAAAAGTTGTGTAATTCAAAAGAAAAATTAATATTTGCTAAAGAAATTTTTCTAAAAAATTTTTAAAATATTTTTTTAAAATAATTTTATGTGAATTTTGTAAGAAATTTTGCTGAGAGAGAATTTGTTGACAATTAAATTTCTTGTACTCAAACCAAGCATAGAGACTCTATGCTGAACCACAGCGATATTGCAGTCATTTAGCGTAGCATACAACACGCTGCGGTTTTGTGCAACACAACGCAGCATGTCATGTTGCAACTAAACGACAAGTGTCAAATGTAACTTTGACAACTTTGGCAAACTGTCAGTTGGCAGTGACAGTTGTCGCTGCTGCTACTGCTGCTGCTGCTGCTGTTACTGTAGTTGTTGCAAGTCAAATCTAAGCTAATCAGCGATTCAGCGACCACAACAAAAACCGCATACAAAAGTTTTGTTCAACATGAACATCGAGCATCAAAGTGTTATATATGTGTGTGTGTGTATTATTACTCACCTGGACACGTGATTCGGTGAGTCCGATGCGCATTGCAATTTCCTCACGCATAAATATATCCGGATAATGTGTCTTGGAGAAGCAACGTTCCAATTCATTAAGTTGCGCCGGCGTAAAGCGTGTACGATGTCGTTTCTGTTTATTTTTATCCAGATGCTATAATCAAGAGACAGAGAGATAGAGAAAAATAAATTTGTTGCTTGAATTGCGCATATGACAAAGCGTTTAATTATTAACAAGAACAACAACAATAATAATAAGTGAATGACAACAACAAGAACAACAAGAGCAAGTTTTAGTAATTTACTAAGCTAAACTAAACTACAGTTAATCAATAAGAAAAATAAAAAAATTAAATGAAAATCATAACTAAAACTGAAGTGTTTATTTTTTCTCTTATTTTTTTTTTACTACAATTTTTTTTTGCATTGTTTTGTTTTGTTGTTTTGTACAATAAAATACATATGGAAATAAAATCACACTTACTTTTTTTTTTTTTTATTATTATTTATTCATTGCACATTAATTATATATATATATATATGTATGTATATATATTATTTATACACAAATTCAACACACACAATTTACACATTCACAGAGATAGATTTTTTTTTTTTTTTATCGATTCGATTTTGATAACGATTTTTGTTTTCAATTTTGTTTTTTTTTTCATTTTTTTTTTCGTTTAATTTTGTCAAAGTTGTTTTTCGAATTGGATTTTTTTTTTTGTATATGATTTATGTATGTTTTTGGTATTTTTTTTTTGTATATTTTGTATTTTTTTTTGGTATTTTTTTTTTTTGTTTGAGGAAAAAAAACATCGAAAAAGAACAATGATTATTAAAAATTCAGCGTTTACTTGCTGCTTTGATTAAAGTGCTGAGAGAGAATCTGTCTCTCTCATTGAGAGATTCTTTACAGCTTATGCTCACCTGATCCTGTTGCTGCATATTGTTGCTATTGCCACCGCTACCTCCACCGCCAGTGATGCCGTTGCTGACGTTATTATTATTATTGTGACTGTTGTTGTTGTTGTTATTGTTATTATTGCCACCGGCACCGCCGCCGCTGCTATGATTGCTGGCAGCACCGTTTAATACATTGCTATTGTCACACAAGCCACCAGTGACATGTAAACGTGCAACACCACCAATGCTAGCACCACCGCCAGGTCCACCAGGTCCAGCACCACCGCCGCCAAGATCAGCTATATTCGGTCCGACGGGCAATTGACCAAAACTGTTGACGCCCGCGTGCAGCGCTGTTATTGCTGCTTTGGGTAAATCACAATCCTTGGGGCCTGTTCCAATGCCATTGCGAAAAGGTGCAGGAGTGATAAGGCGTAAGAGAGTGAGAGAGAGAGAAAGAGGGAGGTACAGAAAGAAAGATTAGTAGGTGTAAAAGTTAGAAAATCTTCGACTTGCCGAAGCTGTAGCTTTTATTTGCTCATGCAAATATTTTTGAAATATTTTATAGATATTTTTTAACGCATTAAAATTTTTGTATTACTTTTTTTTAATATAAAAATATATATATATATATTTTTTTTTGATTTTTTTTTAAAAATATTATTAATATATTTTTTTTCAATATTATTTTTTTTAATATCATTAATTTGTTTTTCAATATTTATATTTTTAATATATATATATATATATTTTTTATAATATTATTAATATTTTTTTCTATATAATGAATATATTTTGATTTTCAATATTATTAATTTATATATTTTTTTAAATAAAAATATATATATATTTAAAATATATTATTTTTTTTCAATATTTATATTTTTTTAATTTTTTAAATTTTTTTTCAATATCAATATATTTAACATATATATTTATATTTTTTATAATATTATTAATATTTTTTTTCTATTTTCTATTTTGGTTTTCAATATTATTAATATTTATATATTTTTTTAATATTATATTATCAATATATATATATTTTGAATATTATTAATATTTTGAAATTATTATTTAATTCTTTTGAAATTGTTTAACGTACTATTTATATTTTTAAAATTTTTAATATTATTATTTAATTTTTTTACAATTTCTTAACATATTATTTTTATTTTTAAAAATTTTCCCATAATGAAAAATCAATCAACTTTTCGCTGAGTAAACAATTTCCATAATAATTTTCAATCTTTCTTTCTACAATTCCCAATTTATATTTCGCTGCAGCTTATGCATTTAATCTTGTTTCATAATCAAATTAAAGTCACAATTAATAAACAATTAAAAGCATTTCTTATGCTGCACACACACAGACATATTTCATATTGGCCGTTGAAAAGCTTGCAAACAATTTGAGAGACATGAAAAATTTCAAGAATTTTTTTTTTTTTTTTGAGAAAATTACACTCTTAAATAATATTTAATTATTTACATTTAAAATGTAATAATTAATAATAAAATTAATTAAATTTATAAAGTGAAACATGAAACTCACAATAATAAAATTCACACATACATGAAAAAGCCGTCGGCACAGCAGCACAGAAAAAACTTGACAAAGTTGATTTTCTATTTATTTTTTTTTATTTTTTATGCACTAAAAGAATTTATTTTTATTTGTTTATTTTATTGTTGTTGTTGTTAATTTTATTTACAAATTATGTTTTTTTTTTATAATTTTATAATATTTGCCATATGATTCATTGTTTAATTGCTGCAAATCCTGTGATTCAGCTTGACTTTTTTTATATATATTTTTATTTTATTTTATTGATTAGCCGTCGCGTCGCGTGTTGCGCGTCAAGTTTCGTCTTGGTGTATTGCTCGATGCCAACTGCGGCGATCACATAAATTGAATTTTTCAACAACCTGTCAGTCAAAAAAAACAACAATAAAACGATGCCAAAAACAGTAACAAACGCTAAGAGGTAACAGCAGCAGCAGCAACAGCAGCGGCAGCAGCATCAGCAAAGTCTCAGCGTTGAGGTGCGATACGCGCATACAGTTGCAAAGTTACAGATACAGATACACAGCTACAGCTACAGCTACAGATACTGAGAGTTACCCCTTTTCATTGCTACCTTTTGACTACGTAACGTTTCTTTATTATTTTTTTTTTTTTCGGGCTACTCAACAACAGCAACAACAACAAACAGTAGTTCCACATATAAAAGCAGCAGCAGAGACAGAGACTGAGAGAGAGAGAGAGAGAGAAAAAAACGAATCATAGGCAAATACAAATAAAGTGCAAAGTATCTCGATATGTGTGTGTGTGTGTCTGTGTGTGTGTGTGTGTGAGTGTGTGGGGTGTGTAGAGAGACAGAGGCAAAAGACAGTGGCGAAACAGCGGCAAGTGTATTGAGAGTCGACTCAAAGTCGTTGGGATCGTCATCGCTGTCATCGTCGTCGTTGCCGTCGAATCTCAGTGCGTTCGAGTCGCAGACCTTTAACGTTCAACGTATGTCTGGAATTTTTAACATCTATGTGCGAGGCGCTGCCTGCCTGCCGCTGTGTGAGATTCAAAATGTGTGAGATCTGCGATGTGAGTGAGCAACAATAATAACAATAACAATAACAACAACAACAATTGAAACAGCAGCAACAGCAGCAGCAGTAACAATAACAACAGCAGCTTCAGAAGCAACAACTACAACAAGAGCAGCATTGGCAGCATCAGCAGCAGCAACAATGAGAAAAGAAACAACAACATCAGCAACAACAGCAATAAGAAGCATGTCAGCAACTACTAGCAGCAATAGCAGCAACAATAAGAAAAATAGCTACAACAGCAACAACAGTAACAATAGCAACAAAAAGAGGAAGTACAGCAGCAACAGTAAGCGAAGCAACTACTGCAGCAGCAGCAAGAATAAAAGACAACAGCAAGAACGGCAGAAACAGCAACAACAGCAGCAGCAATGGCAGCAATAGCACCACTTGCAGTAGTAGCAACAGCAACAACTGCACCATCAATAGAAGCAGTAGCAGCAATGACAGCAACATCAACAACTGCAGCAGCAGCAACAGCAACAATTGCACCAGCAGCAACAGCAACAACTGCAGCAGCAGCATGGACAGCAACAGCAACTGCTGCATCAATAGCAGCAGCATCAATGGCAGCAAGAGCAACTACTACAGCAACAGCAGCATTGGCAGCAACATCAAGAACTACAGCAGCAGCAACAGCAACTTCTGCAGCAACAGCAACAACAGCAGCAATCGCAACAGCTGCAACATTCGCAACAGCAGCAGCAACAGCATCAATAGCAGCAGCAGCAATGGCAACAACATCAACTGCTGTATAACCGGCCGCAACTGCAGTTATCAATAGCAGCAGCAGCAACAGCAGCAAGTACAATAACAATAATAAGCGAAGCAACAATAAGCGGCGGCACCAACAGCAGCAGCAGCAGCAATAATAGCAACAAGCACAACAGCAACTACTGCCGATAGAAGCAGTAAAAATAATAATGAGGGAAGAACAACAAATTATAACATCAACAGCAGCAATACTAAGGGAAGGAAGCAGAAGCACAAAAACAATAGCAACTACAACAGCAATAACAACAACAACAAGAGCAACTACAACGGCAACTACTATAAGTAGCGGCAGCAGCAACAACAACAAGAACAAAGCGTTTACCACTCTGTGCCGCGCCGCACTCAACTCTTTTTTCTTTTTCTTTCTTTTTTTTGGCATTGATAATACACCTGTCTGTCTGTCTGTCTGTCTCTCTGTCTGTGTGTCTCTCTGTCCATCTCTCTCTCTCTTTGTCATTTATAACGCTGTCTCAGTCTGCCTTTCAGTTGCTGTCTATGCCGCTGTCTATGCCGCTGTCTATGCCTCTGTCGCTGCCTCTGCCTTTGCCTCTGTCTGCCGTATGTGTGTGTGTGTGTTTGTGTCAGTCTCTGTCTGTGTGTGTGTTTCTTTGATATTTTTTTTTTCAACTCTCTGCTACAAGTCAAACATTTACTCATCGCCAGTTGATGCGAACTCTCGCATCTCACAAAAAAAAAAAAATAAAATCAAGCAACTACATAACCTTTTTTTTTTGCCCCTTTATCCCCTTTGCCTTTGCCTTTGCCTTTACCTTTGCTTTTGTTACTCTTTCTCTTCTACAGTGATGTTGTCATGATTTTCATTTAATTATGCGCACATATATTCTCTCTCTCTCTCTTTCTTTCGCCTCTTTCGCTCTCTCATTCTCTTTTTGCTGTCTGTAGCTGCCGCCCCTTGTTGTAGGCGTATGCAATTTCCATTGAAAGCGAAATGTCTGTCGTCAATGTGTCATTTCTCAGACAAACTTGACGCATACACTATAAAAAAAAATATAAAAAAAATAAAAATATAAAAAAAAAAATAAAAATATAAAAAAAAAATAAAAAAAAAAAAAATAAATAATAATAAAAAATAAAAAAAAAAGTAAAAAAGAAAAAGAATAAGTGCAAAAAATTCTTTTTGTTTCCCTATAACATTTTGTCAATGCCGACTTTGATCTGCAAGTTGACGTTGACGTTGATGGCGACGACGACGTCTGTGACTGTGACTGTGACTGCGACAAGCAGCATCAATGATTTTTATTGTTCACTTAAATGAACTTGTTAAAATTTCGGCAACTTCAGACAGCGCAAACTGCAACAACAGAAGCAGCAGCAGTAACAACAGCAGCAGCAGTAACAACAGCAACAGGTGCGTTTTCTGCTGAAATTTGTTAGCTCGAAAATTATTTGTGATTGCGCTGCGCTGAGCTAGAGCTGAGCAAGAGCTGAGCAAGAGCTGCGCTAGAGCTGGGGAAGAGCTGCGCTATGCTAGAGCTGTGCAAGAGCTGAGCTAGAGCTGAGCTAGAGCTGAGGAAGAGCTGCGCTAAGCTAGAGCTGTGAATGCGCTGTGATATTGGAGCTGAGCTAGCGCTAGCTGTGAGAGTTTCAATATAGAGTCATAAAAGTTCAATGAGTTCAGCGCCAGCTAAAAAAAAAAATAAGGCGGAAAGTCTTTTATAAGTGTTGCTAATGCTTGCTGCTGCTGTTGTTGCTGTTGTTGCTGCTGTGGCGGCTGTTGTTGTTGCAGTAGTTGTTGTAGCGGCTGCTATTGCTGTGGTTGCTGCTATGGCGGCTGCTTTTGCTGTTGTGGCTGCTGCTGTTGTTGTTGCTGCAGTAGTTGTTGTGACTGCTGCTGTTGTTACTGTTGTTGTTGTTACTGTTGTTGTTGTTGTTGTAGTACATGGTGTATCGGCTGCTGTTGCTGTGGTTGCTGCTATGGCGGCTGCTGTTGCTGTTGTGGCTGCTGCTGCTGTTGTGGCTGTTGTTGCTGTTGTGGCCGCTATAGCTGCTGCTGCTTGTCGTGTTATTGTTGATGCTTCTATGATTGCTGTTGCTGTTCTTGTTGTTGCTGCTGTTGCTGTAGTTTCTGCTGCTGTTGCTGTTGTGGCTGCTGCTGGTGCTGTTGTTGCCGTTGCTCCTCTTGTCGTTGCCTGTTGTTGCTGTTGTAGCGCCTGTTGTTGTTGCAGTAGATGTTGTAGCGGCTGCTGTTGTTGCTGTTGTCGTTGTTTCGCTGCCTGTTGTTGCTGTTGTGGCTGCTGTTGCTGCTGCTGCTGCTTCTGCTTGTCATGTTGTTATTGATACTTCTGACTGCCGTTGCTGTTGTTGCTCTTGTTGCTGTTGCTGCTGGTGTTTTTATTACTTCACTGTGCTTGACGTTCTTGCTGTTGCTCATGCTCGCTGCTGCTGTTGTTGTTGTTGTTGTTGTTACGCTCTTAGATGATGGCAGCGACATTCCCTTAGTTCCAGTTTTAGTTGCTGTTGTTGCTGTTGTTGTTGCTCACGCTGCTATTGCTACTGCTGCTTGTTGTTGTTGTTGTTGCTGCTGTTGTTACTTTATGCAGTCGCTTTTAAAGCGTTGCCAGCAATGTGCTAATTTTTACACATACAGCAAGCGCGGCTACTGTTCATTAGCGATTTTTGACGCGCCCCGTTGCTCACGACACAGCGCTTACATGACACATAACACACAGACACATAGAGACACAGAGAGACACACACATACACACACATACACACACACATACATACATACAAATATACAAATACAAATTTATAGTTTTCACTGCTAGCAAGTTGCAACTTGCAACATTGACATTTGTCAAACATTTAAAACCGAAACTAAGCTAAACGACAGCAAAAAACAAACAACAAAATAAACAAACAGTCAGTGAGATTAAGAGACAGAAAGAGACAGAGAGAGAGAGAGAGAAAGACAGACAAGCTTGAAAAGCTGCTGCTTTCGGTCCACAGTTTTATTGACTATTTAACATTTACAGTTACAGCAGCAGCAGCAGCAGCAGCAGCAGGAGGAGGAAGCAATAGCAGCAGTCTGAGCAATAACAACAGCAACAACAGCAATAGTAGCAACAGCAGCAACAGCAACAACAGCAATAACAACAGCAATAGCAGCAGCAACAACAGCAGCAGCAATAGCAGCAACAACAGCAATAGCAGCAGTAACAACAGCAACTTCATCAACAACAGAAGCTACAGCAGCAATTTGGAGCAGCGCCAGCAACAGCAGCAATTGGAGCACCGGCAACAATAGTTGGCCAACAACTTTTGTTGTTGTTGTTGTTGCTGTTGTTATGGTAGCCAGGCACAAACGAAAACTATAACAGTGCCAAAAGCTTAGCGACTGATGCGGATCTGACTGCAAAAACTAGCTTGCAGCAGCATTTGTTTTGAGTCTCAGAGCAAACGTTTTGTCGTGATTAATAAATTTAAGGCGCAGTGTTAGGTGCGATATCTGCACAAGGCACCAAAAAACACACACAGAGAGGCAGAGAGAAGGGGCGAGAGAGAGAAAGGGAGAGACAGAAGCTACAAACTTCAGCAGCAGCAGCAGCATCAAAAACTGTTGCCGTTGCTTCAAGATGTGCGAGATTTAGCATTGAAGTGTGCGGCTGCCTTCAGCTGTTGCTGCTGTTGCCATTGCTGCTGCTGCTGTTGCTGTTGCCATTGCTGCTGCTGTTGCTAGCTTCAAGTCTCTTAAGTCTAGCTAAAAGCCTAACTATCTTTCGTTTTCTCGCTCTCTCTCTGTCTCTCTCTCTCTCTCTCTCTTGTCAAATAGCGCCAGCAACTTCTTGAAATCGCACTCTCTGGCTCAGACAGCATCTTCTTGTTCTAGCTTTAATTTCAGTCAACATTTTCTTGTTGTTGTTGTTGCTGCTGCTGCTGTTGCTGCTGCTTAGTGTTTTTTTTATTTACAGTTGTGGCACATAAATATGAAAATTGCACTAACATGTGCAATATGCCTTGCAACATTTATTTGCAACTGTAAATCTGTGTGAAGCTAACATAACACTTGCAACAGAACAAATGGAACACAAGTTGCATGTCGCATGGAATGTGGCAAGCTAAGCTGAAGAGATTGCACTGAGAATATTGGGAAAAATATCTGGAGAAATATATCTGGAGAAATATATATGGAGAAATATATCTGAAGAAATATATCTGGAGAAATATATCTGGAAAAATATATCTGGGAAAATATATCTGGAAAAATATATCTGGGAAAATATATCTGGGAAAATATATCTGGGAAAATATATCTGGGAAAATATATGTGGGAAAATATATCTGGGAAAATATATCTGGGAAAATATATCTGGGAAAATATATCTGGAGAAATATATCTGGAGAAATATATCTGGGAAAATATATCTGGGAAAAATATATCTGGGAGAAATATATCTGGAGAAATATATCTGGAGAAATATATCTGGGAAAATATATCTGGGAAAATATATCTGGAAAAATATATCTGGGAAAATATATCTGGGAAAATATATCTGGGAGAAATATATCTGGAAAAATATATCTGGAGAAATATATCTGGAGAAATATATCTGGAGAAATATATCTGGAGAAATATGTCTGGGAAAATATATCTGGAGAAATATATCTGGAAAAATATATCTGGAGAAATATATCTGGAGAAATATATCTGGGAAAATATATCTGGGAAAAATATATCTGGGAAAATATATCTGGGAAAATATATCTGGGAAAATATATCTGGGAAAATATATCTGGGAAAATATATCTGGGAAAATATATCTG